>JAWQRP010000005.1:0-73071 GCA_033557875.1 Quadriops clusia | reverse complement strand
AGTCTAATTTCAGATCAAAAGGCTTTGGTCACTTTTTAACGGTTTATTCTGCTAGATCCAATTTTGTAGGTATATATATGCTATGTGGCACTTTTTTAGAAATGATGACACGATAACTCAAAAACTACTTGAGATAAATTAATGAAAATTGGTAGGTAGGCATTTTCGCTAAAAACTAAACTGGAATCAACTTTTGGGTTTATTCGGGAAACCGGTAGTGGCAGTTTACCTGAAAAAGTAGTGAAAAACTTTCATGTAAAATGGAACTTTTTCAAGTAAAATGCCATTTTGCATTCAAGAATTTCTTTAAAATTTCGTACGAGCTTTAGAAAAAATTTAAAACTCACAGATATCAAATTTTAGCAGAATTGTCCAACCGGAAGTGGTAGTTTACCAGAAACGAAAATAGAACTTTTTCAAGTAAAGTACCATTTTGCTTTAAGGGATTTCTTTCAAATTTCGTACGAACTTTAGAAATAACTTCAAACTCACAGATATCAAATTTTAGCATATTTGTCCAACCGGAAGTGGTAGTTTACCTGGAACGAAAATAGAACTTTTTCAAGTAAAGTGCCATTTTGATTTAAGGGATTTCTTTCAAATTTCTTACTAACTTTAGAAATAACTTAAAACTCACAGATATCAAATTTTAGCAGAATTGTCCAACCGGAAGTGGTAGTTTACCTGAAACAAAAATAGAACTTTTTCAATTAAAGTGCCATTTTGGTTTAAGGGATTTCTTTCAAATTTCGTACGAACTTTAGAAATAACTTAAAACTCGCAGATATCAAATTTTAGCAGAATTGTCCAACCGGAAGTGGTAGTTTACCTGAAACGAAAATAGAACTTGTTCAAGGAAAGTACCATTTTGCTTTAAGGGATTTCTTTCAAATTTCGTACGAGCTTTAAAACTCACAGATATCAAATTTTAGCAGAATTGTCCAACCGGAAATGGTAGTTTACCTGAAGAGAAAATGTCACTCTTTCAAGTAAAGTGCCATTTTGCTTTAAGGGATTTCTTTCAAATTTCGTAGGAGCTTTAGAAATAACTTAAAACTCACAGATATTAAATTTTAGCAAAATTGTCCAACCGGAAGTGGTAGTTTACCTGAAGTGAAAATGTCACTCTTTCAAGTAGAGTGTAATTTTTCTTTAAGAGATTTCTGTAAAATTTTGTAGTAACAATGAGAATAACAAAAAACTCACAGATATTAAATTTTAGCACAATTGTCCCACCGGAAGTGGTATTTTTTAACAATTTTTTTTATATATGTACATAATAAAAAAATATTCAAAAATCGCTCTTTATCCTCATGTGAATCTGTCATTTCTTGTCTTGTGCACTTTAGAAATATACGAGAAAGTCGAGTGGAGACCACTCCATATTTTTTTAACATCTATTCAGTTCATGAAATATTTCAAAATTTTCCATTAACTGTTTTTCTATGACGTGCAATTTTCGCGCAAGCGCACATCACACTTGAAAAAACACCATTACCATTAGGTGGCTCTGTATGTACCTAGGAGCAGTATAAGCTAGAGACGTTTAAACTCGTTCTTTCTATTCAGCTTTTCACGACCCATTAAAAATAAAGGAGTTATAGTTATTTAAGAAACCCGTTCTTTAAATAATCACTGTGTGCGCATGCGCCAATATTTTGAAACAATTACATCGATGTTCGCAAGAATAAGCAGCGGAAAAAGGATATTTAAAAAAAAGTTTATGATGATTATGGTTTTTACAGTGTGATGTGCGCATGCGCGAAAAGTAGGAGGGTTAGACAAAAATTTTATTTGAGTTTTTGTAACCGTTTATGCGTAGAGTAAATCCTCAAATTTTGGAAATTGTATCTTTGTTAATCTTTCAGGCAAATTATTTTAAAAAAATTCCTCTTTCAAATAAAATTTTTATTCTTTTTTCTACAATATAAAATTAATAAAACAATATATGAAATAATCATTCAACTTTACATCGAAAATAAGTTTCACGTCAATTAAATTTTTAAAAACACATACCTATAATGGCGGATGTAGTGCGATCCTATCGCATATCTCAAACTCATATAAAAAATACATAAAAATCAATATAGTAACCCATAAAAATATCGACATAATACACTGAAATAAAAATGGATGGCATATTTATCATGTATATTTAATGAAATCTGGCCATTGGAAAGTACCTTGGCAATCAATTCTCTTTTGCTTAACACTTCTCATTAGTCAATTAAAACCCTCCCCAATTTATTAAAATCGTACACACAAGCCAGAAGGACTAAAATAACCGTTTGGTATTTGACCTTCCAACGTGCCCACCTTTGATCCACTTTGCTTACTTGCTTTGATTTATTCTTCATCGGCCGGAACGAAAAGCCGCATTTAATTGAAACAAAGGTTTTATTAGGGCAAGAAGAAATGTATAATGACGTGCTCGTACAGTTTTCAAGGGTGCAAACGTAATAGCGTGTGAGAGGTGCATGCATCAAGTGATTTTAGTCACGCTAAACGGGGTTGGCCAGACTGGGAAGGGTTTTAGAGATTACCAAGCGAGGAAGTGTCGAGTCTAATGTCTTTGTGTCACGTTTACAGATTGGAGACACTCCTAATCCAGAGCTGCGGATCATCACGAGCACTTTTAATAAAGTCCAATATAAGGGTAAGTTATATGTTTTATGTGCACAGAAAATTAAAACTCCAGATTAATGCTCCTAGAAAATATTGCTTTGCTTGTACTCTGTGTGTCGAGATCAAAACAGCTTTTTAAACTTTTCGGACTTTTGCTAAATTAAATAAAGAAATTCCTTGACAAACGTTCCTAAATATCGATATATCTACCATATACTGAATTAATATAAAGTGTAAAATAAAAGATAGGTGCTAGGTATCTTTAAGGCTCAAATTTTCAAAGTATAATCTTGTCAATTTATCAAGCCTGAATTTCCACGTATATTCAACTGTACGTCCCCCGCTCTAAGGCCGAAAACTTTACTTACAGTGAGCTATTCACTCCCAATAATTGAATATTCATTGTTTAGTCTCGGAGTTCCTTGAAGAGTTTAGTTAAGCGTATTTATACGTGTAATGTAATGTAAAATACTACTTTCAACACTCTACCTCATCCAATCACGTTCAAGCTTCAAAGGAAATTCTGTTTCTACGGGAAATTTGATTCATATTTACGCGGGTTATTCAGGTGTCTTGCTATAAACTGAAAGGCAAAACTTTGTTAAAAACGATAAAATAAGTCCGTAACAGGGAATGACCGCCCAAGAAGTTTGAAATTAAGCGCACAGGTTAACGTGCCTTTTTAGATCGATATCGTAATGTGAAGACCCCTCGAAAATCGGTTCTTCAAATCTTAAAACTAATAACTGGGAAAGTTCGCATGAAACTCTATCAGGGAGAGATTGTTTGCAGGAGTCATTATACTCGATTTTTCACCGTTATATCCTGAAGAAGGAAATTGTATTATTCTCACGATAATATCATAGTTTGAATGAAATTGGTTCCTGCGTGTGGCTCAATACCACATTCGTGCCGGTTTTGTACCGTTAATTAAATGTTAAACACTCATCCATCAATAAGACGTTAAATTGTTTTTTTTTCACTAGTTCGAAAGGACTAATATGTACATAAATAAATCCTTAATTGATTTCCAAGTCTTGTATACTATTATCATTGGTTTGACTAAACTGTGCAAACACGGAATATTTGTTTCAATTACAACACTCATGTCCACATTATTATAGAATAAACCATATAATGTTATAAATATATTGGCAAACGTGAGATTGAACACGAATTTAATTTACTTAATTCGGGGATTCCCAAAGTGGAAATGAATACTACAATCGCAATTCCTGCCGGACCGGAATGTATTATTTGTTATTAATTGTAACAGTCTGGGGATTGTACGGTAAAAGTAATTATTTGTAAATTACGCTAGGAAATTCCCGTGTTGGTTTATGCACGTATGTGTTTGTCCGCCTGTGTGTGTATGTAGGCTAGATAAGAATATTATGGTACTTATTGAACTGGAAGGTAATTTAATTTCACTTAAGGTTTAGATACTTAATATACTTGAGCGTATACAAGTAGTTTGCATATTTATTTTGGAAATAACTTAGATCAATATTTCATGTGGCAGTAACTACATGTAAGGATAACTTAAGGATTTACGTGAATATTATAAAATTACTGAATGATAAATTATTTTTTTATGGTGACAATATTCTCAGTTACGATCAATTATGTTTTCGGTTATTTGCGATCACGCCCCGTGTTAAAAACTTTCTTTAGGTTACCGTTATCTACTTCCTCAGTAAAGTTATTATTGTTATTTAATATTCTCACCACACCTTTATTTTAGACAAACTTTTGAGCTATCGAGTCGTCTTGATATTGGATACCTATTTCGTACCATCTACGTATTGAATACACTCTCCCATCTGCATCGTCGTAATGTACTTTACAGTACTTTACACTGATATCGACGCTGTAAATAATATCTGGAGGTAAAAGGCTGCTTTGAAACTTTTATGATATTAAATTACAATTTTCTGGTGTAGATTTATATCCCAATTAAGATCCTGTTGGGAGCGCACATTATTAGAAAAAGACAACACATTTTAAAGATATTTAAATTATTTATTTCCTGAGGTGCATCAATTTTTAGAATTAATTAATTTCGTTAAATATTTTTTTTTATTTCATTAAGATTTCTTTTATTCTTCCCGTCGACATTTTAGTCCATTCAATAAAGGTAAGGGGCCCAGATAAAAGGTCCGGTAGTTGTGGATTTTTTATATGTTGTTTGAGATGGCTGTTTATTGAATATTTCAAATTTTTCACAAATATTTTTGATCCGCGCGCACTGCCATCTTGGAAAAACTGTCGATTTTCGGAACTTCTTTCTGATGCATTTTCTGGCTGTAAGATCTGATGCAAAGTTATAGACATAAAATTTTTTTTTGCGATCAATAGCAACGGAACTACGGTGTCCTCAAAAAAGGGTAAATCTTGAATTTTTACTTCATTTTTTAAGTTTCTCCACGATTCACGACGCTATACTTCGACTTCACTGTATTTTTTGGCATACTCCCCCTCCCCCTCGCCATATAGAGAATTTAATATCGTATAAAATCCATGTATTACATTTTGATTGACCAACCGCGATGGTTGTAAGTATATTAATGAATAAATGAAAAAATGTTTTTTTCTCACTGATGTGGTGACATGTGACCCCACTACTCTTTGACAGTCTCATGCATTGATGCTTCTGTACAATCGGAGAAAAATTAAATGGCCAACAGTCTGATCCAGTAATACGCAGGGTACTAAAACAGACTAAACTAGCACAACGATATGAGCAGCCAACAAAAAACGGACATTTAATTTTTCTCCGAGTGTACATAGTCGAGAAGATGAATTTAATAATTTTAAAATGTTAGTGATCTTAATAATATTGAAAAAAAATTAGACGATAAAGTGAAAATTGATCATGTATTGTTTGGGGAAGATACTCAGAATAAGCCTGCATAAGAAAATGAAACATCAACAAATAAAACAATAATTAATTAATTAGGAAGTTTTAATTGAAGGCCCAAGTAACCCAGAAAAGAAAATTAGAAAAATAAAGATATTTTGACTTATGCTTGAAGATGCATTATTACGTTATTTTACATCGGATTTGACTGTTATGTATCAAATGATCCTTTTTCTTGTTCAAATTATTAGCGAAAAATATGGAGTGCTCTCCACTTGACTTTCTCGTATGCTTATAAGATGACATAGACAAGATAAGACATATTCACATCAGGATTCAGAGCTATTATTGATTAATTTTCATATTATTTACACATATGCATTTTTTAAAAAATGTTAAAAAAGACCACTTCCGGTTGGGCAATTGTGCTAAAATTTGGTATCTGAGAGTTTTGCGTTATTTTTAAAGCTAGCACAAAATTGGAAATAAGTACCTTCAGGCAGAAAGGTACTTTACTTCAAAGAGTTCCATTTTCGCTTGAGGTATACCACCGCTTCCGCTTAGGTAATTATGCTAAAATTTGAGATCTATGAGTTTTTCGTTATTTCTGAAGCGAGTACAAAATTTGAAACAAATGCCTTGAAGCAAAAGGACACTTTTGCTTGAAAGAATTTCACGTTTCAAGTAAACTACCACTTCCGGTTATCCAAAAAATCCGAAAAGTTGATACGAGTTTACTTTTTAATTACAATGACTATATACTAAATTTCATTAATCTAGCTCAAGTTGTTTTTGAGTTATCGTGTTTATACACATACATCCACACAGACAGACACCAAAGCAAAAATGGGCAAAATGGATTCAGGGGCATCTAAGACATCGAGATTCATCAAAATCTCAATTTCGATTTGTTGCATGCATACAATATTTTCTCTATATATATATATATATATGCATACTGCATATACCAGAAAGTAAAAATAGACTAAAGACAAAAAAGGATATACTTCCTTTCTGATCAAATATCCTCCAATGAATGTATGTTTCAAAAAGAATTATTTCAAATTTTTGTTCTTTTTGAATGGGGTTCTACGGGAGAGGTATTGCCCTCATCATCAAATTGTCCTGTGAAGCATCATCGTCCTCCTTCCAACATAATTTCAGAACTGTTATTGCCAGCCTGTCTGCGGCAGTTCTTGCAAAGAGTGGAGTACTTGATGCCTGATTTTCTGCATCCACAGGCTACCAAGCACCCACTCTTGCTGCGTCTCTAATTGTGGTGATAGATTCCAGAAACTTGCTCCCACTCGTCCAGTAGTAGCCGTTTTAGTTTAGGTAGAGAAATGATATTTGTAAAAAAATTCAATTTGTTTTATGTACTCATTAAGGATTTATTTGTTCCGGAGAATAAACAAAACCTAAAACATTTTTAAACAAAATTGACAATAGCGACTTATGAACATGAAATAGTTAGTCGAAACAAAGCACATTAAATTTGACAAAACACTACAAGTTTTGTCTTTTTACCTAGTAATCATAAATCAAATGAGAGAGTATATCCATAAACAAGGGCATGCATATCCTCAAAGAGTAATGGGACAACGTGTCACCACATAGGGGAGAGTTGCGAAAATCGTACCACTTAACAAATTTTATATAATGTGAAAAACTGGTATGTCCCTTTTAAAAACTAGTAATACTAATTTTTAGAATAACATTCGGTTTACCATATTACCACACTAAATGTGTTTTGAAAATAGTTATTGCTTTTGTAAATGCGTTAATTAGAAAATTATGAAACGGTACGATTTTTGCAACTGATATCCTAAATCGTACAGTTGGTTATCAAAATCGAAATTACATCTGATTAATTTATCCAGAAGTTTATAACAACGAAGATGACTAACTTGGGCTGCTAATAACGTTTCTTCGGAACTTAATCCATAAAAAGTGTAATTATTTAAATATTTATTTATCAAAGAAAACTTCAAGGTAGGTTGTGTGAATAAACTCGTCTTCGATATCTTGCGGAAATGTAGATAAGATAATCATTGTTAATGTATAGGTGTAATGAATTTATTTTATTTGAATAATAATCACTTCATAAATAATCTTAAATCTAACATTAACTAAATCACAATTTAGTCAATGAGTTTGATTTTCTTGATTCTACACTTGTTTTTGTTTTCTGGTTATGGTATTATTTTGTCTAAATTTCAGCCTTTTAACTACAATTAGTCCCGCCGCATCCCGCTTGGTCAATCAAATTACGATACATGGATTTTAAACGATATTAAATTCTTTATAACATGTATGGGGAGGATGGTGGTAATGCCAAAAATATAGTGTAGCCGAACTATAGCGTCGTGAAATGTGGAAAACTTAAAATTTAGCAAAAATTTAAATTTACGCAATTTTTAAGGCGCCTCACTGTACACCATAACTCCGATGCTATAGGTCGTACAAAAAAACTTTTTATATGATTTTTCTAGAAATAGTTTGAGGAAAAATAAATTCAAAAAAATTTAATAAGATAATTCTAAATATGTTCACAATGAATTTATATTTACTAAAATAATATACACATTGAAACAATACAAATACTGAAAAGGAACCTAAACACTAAGGATATACAGGAAAAAATACCGCAAAAAATGCAATAGAAATGAAGAATTTCAGTAAGATACATGGAGGTAAGTAACATTGAAACACAGGAAGTAAGTACGATTTGTAACAATTTCCGTTTGAGTTTAGATTCCACTTCATTAGATTGTTAATATTACTGTACGAATGCAAAGTAAACAAAAATACGTGCAGTTTGACATTAGATTACCATTTTCACATACTTTAAAAATTCCATTTACCTCCGTGTGGAAGACTCCCGAAATGGTGGACTGAAAGCTTACAAGTACTGAAGATTGAAGTAACATCCTTACATTGTCTGTCTGTTTTTTAATTTAACCCTGAAATGCTAAGCAATTGGCGTTGAAGTTGTCTCAGTAAGAAACAATCTAATTTCTACCGAAGAATTTGAGTCGCGTTAATTTTGACCAATTAGTGCTTGAAAATTAAATAGTAGTCAGCGTTATTGTTATCTACAATCTTTGAAAATTTTACTTTTTTTTCTTGAAACGTACGTGAATGAGAGCTTTTGCAGTTTATCAGATATCTGGATAGAGTTACATATAGGTACATACATTACCGAATATAATGTAAGTCTTCCTAATATGTAACATTGCGGCATCGGCCATGACCCTTGCACAACGCAAGTACAACAACATGTTATCCATTATCCTTCATTCACAGTGATTCATCGCGTTGCACCTAGATAGATAAACTAGTAAATAAAAACCAGGAATAATCTATCACCCCTATATGTAAAACTCGGGGAGAACGAAGAAATTACGAGAATCGCTTTTCCAGCAAACATGTGTGGCGGGGCAGCGGTTTTCTTTTGGTAAACACTCCCGCAGACTTTTTATGTTTGCGTGTCGTTAGAATACGATGAAAAATGGTGTCGAATTCCGGAGTAAGGTTGTTTATTGAGCAACTAAGAGCGTCCTATCTCCCAGCTTCTGCAATAGTATGATTTACTGTTCGGATATAGATGCCAGAACTGGCGATTTATAGCGCTCCTCCGCAAAATAAACTCCAAAATTAATTATCCAAAACAGTGAGATGAAATAAAAACAATGGAATGTTGCTTTTGATACAAGTATGTTTGGACAAACACAACATTGCAGCATATGTACAAAAATACAAGGTTAATTACGCTCAAGTTTGATGTAGCTACCAACTGTTTATGAAGTGTATTCGCATCTCCCTCTTCTCCGGATTGCCCGCACTTTGTAAAATGATTCACGTACAATTTGCGTTAACAAGGATTTCATAATTGCGTTTTTTGTTAGCCGTTCGTTAAAATCTCGGTCGTTTGGAGTAGTTTATTTAACCAAAGTATAAAATGACTTAGAGCATATTCTGTTTGTTTTGGGCGCAGACTACCCCGAAATGTTTTTACCGAATAATCTCCAAAGGCCGCTTTAATTAATATCGAAACTTTGCGCTCTGACGGGGCAGACCAGTTTAAATTTAGTTTTTAGGTCCAATTATAGTAATTATGTTTTCACAAAATTGATTGGATTCCGAAAATTTGTACTATATACGGTCTAATTTGCATTTTTATTTGTATGGCGCTGATAGTTCCTAAAATACTAATTTTTAATCCAATGGTATACAAATGAAGTAAATAATAGAATCACCTCGTACGTTCGGTCAGACGTATACATGAATGTTCCCTATACTTGCACAAATGGCGGAGGCGCACAGTCAATAGTTGCACCATCTCATTTGGGTCAAGTTTAAACGATGCGATGTCTAATGAGAAGTGAATAACTTCGTTATTTATTGATAATGAATATCATTCTAATGAGTTTAAAGTCCATACATTTAGTTATGTTAACTATTAAAATCACAGGCGTGGCGGCATCTTTCGGGATCATGGAACAACCTGCTTAAACAGGGCGAAACAATAAGGCAGCCCATTATTAATTTACCGTTGAATTTATCATTTAGAGCAGTATTGTTTGGACTCCAAGCCACAAAGGATATGAATGGGCCAATTGTTTATTATTAATTACGGAATCGGTTGATTGGTCTTGGCTCTCTTACTAAATTTATAACGTTTCATTGTTCGTCGGGCTCAAGCTGTGACGCGGTGTTGCTTATGATAAATGTGTATTTAAGACTCTGAGGTAATTGTTTTTACCGTTCGCATCACGTGTCACCCTCTCGCTGGAATACGAAATGAGTAATGGACTTTTAATAGATGGCGCTAGACTCACGCACTCGCGGCCGAAACGGAGGATTGCCAGATACATTTCATTAGAAAAGTACGACACGCGAATGGATTTAAATGCCGTGTCATAAATAATACCCGCAAGTTTAGTATACAAAATAAAGTGGCGTGACTATCGGGATTGAACACTTGTATAATTACTAATAAATCAAACCCTATTTACAATGTACCTACTTATTACAAGGGCTCACCTCCTTTACAAATAAAGTTTATGGATCATAATAAGTTTATTTTCTCTGAACAATTGCTGTTGTGTTTGCCGTAACTCTACTTAACATGTTTCGATATTTGACTTAATAAGCACTTAATGGTTTAATGGCTGTGAAAACTGTGCATACGTAATTTGATTATGGTTTGTCAATTCGGAGAGGAATTTCTAAATTTAAAAACGAGTCTTAAGTTGTTATCTGGTCTTGGACGAGAATGAAGTAAAATATTACAAAGTTTTTCAATGTATTATTATTTGAAAAATATAGTTTTCTCGTTGCTTCTAACGGGATATTTTCTTTCCCATCTCTGCGCTGCACATTAATGCACTTAAAAAGATTATACGTAATGTTCTACATTCATCATGTAAGTACGAGAACTAATTTCACATCCAAAACTCTAGGGTATTATAAGTCAACTCGAGAATCCCGTCAAATAGTTATGTTTAACAAATGTAACTGGCTGAAATTTCATGTCTGTATTAATAACTCTATGTATTTGTGTTGAAATACCCGGGAATATAGCGAGCATATGCTGACTTCACACGAAACTCGGACGAATAGTTTTTAAAAAATCAGAGACACGATCTGTTACACTAACCCTATGATTTTTATCCTCAACTATATTAAGAGAATAACCGACCGGTGCTTAAGATTAATAAATCAAATTATTTAAAGGCAGGTAGTACACATTTATTTTCTTTAACATGAAAGTAATCTCATTTCGACCTTTTCAACGCCCGAATGTATTACCGAAAGCGTGTTTGTTTCGTTAGAATGAATTCCTAACATGAAATCGCCCCCTTTGTTTTTAGTAATCTGTCGATCTTATAGGAACAACGTATCCATTTATAGATTGTATTTACACAAAAGTTACCCTTTTTATTATATATATATATATATATTGAAAATTAAAAGTAATATATTATTTTATAAATATAATAAAACTTTTTGGTTCGCCCTTACTGTTCCCACATTGTTTTGCAAATAATTTAAATGAATAAAAAAATTATCCGAACTTAGTTTGCAGCACATTGTTCGGTGACACGCTTTCAGCTGGTTTGCGCGACAGGAAAATATTTCATAGAAATTCAATTTAAATGTGTTTGAAAATTAACACAATTACTTATATGTGGCCGGGAAAGTTTCAACAGTTTTACGGGTACATTAAATCCGTATGCTGCGAGGGACTGTATTAAATATAAAATAACTCTATTTTACAGCTGTGTAACTTTAACATTATTATTCTGTCACTTTTAAAAAACAATAACGCACATATGGTTGCAAGATATAAAAGGTTCCAGAGAGCGGACGAAGGGTGTGGTAGAGAGGGCGTCGCTGGAAGGGGTGTTAAATGTGACAATGACAAGTAGCCCGTATATCTCTTCGGACCACTCGAACAAATAAGCTTAAACCAACGTAACTGGCAGAATTCTTATTTATATTTGCGTTCTAGATCTTGCAAATCAATATGACTAATGCCTCCTTGAGAACTGCATCGGTAATTTTACATCCTGTAGATTTGCACGTTTATAAATCGGTGTACGTATCCGCAGTGGGGCGCTTGATTTATAGAGTATCAGGCTAGATATAAATTTCTATCGTTCATTTTATGAAATAGAATTTTTGCAGAGATATTTTCCTAGGAAAAAGCCGGATACAAGATGGCGAGATTTTGTTACTACGATTTTCTTTGTATTGCGTTATTTGATGTGCATCCTGTATTATTTGGATAAATTGAAATTGACGGTGAAGTTTTAATATATTTACCTACTAATATGCAATTAAAATGTAGAGAACGTGCACATAAATAACTCTTGCGTGTTAAGAACATTTTCTCTGTCCAGAAACACCAAGTTAGATACATTGTAGAGGACGGGAAGCTTAAATAAAAAGTAAACTAGATTCGATTAAACAAGAACTATAATAGAGGATAGTGGACGTGATTGAATTGAACACAACGCAATACATATAAAACGAGCGGGACAGAGTAATGAAATCGCATGCTGAAAGCTAGGCCAATGAATTACGATTCGAACAATATCTCAACAAGTTGGAGAGGACCAGTGTCGACATTATAATTACATAAGTTCCACTAATGTTATTATAAATGGGGAAACTGTTTAGTTATGGCATTGTAACAGAGCCACCGAAATTGATTCTTCGGGTCAGAGTTTAGAGTTGCGGACGCGAATGTGCAAAGCAGACGTAATCCGATTGCCTGCGGCGTAAAGAGGCTTTTGTTACATGAGACCCAGGTTTCTTGCAGTTGATGCACCAGAATCTTACCTCCCGACAAGCACCTTCTAAGTAGTTTATATAAAACACATTTTCCTCCACTACATTCTTAGTGCTTTCTTTACATAAAGTGAAATTATATTAGAGGAGAAATACGATCTACAATGTTTACCTTGCAGGATAAGAAATTTATTAAAATTATCAAGTTTCTTCGAAACATTGGTCACAATAGACTTTCTATCAATAGAAATGTTCGAACGCGCCTATATTAAAACAGTCGACATTTGCAGAAGAATTCTGCTTTATATCATGATCAAAAACTAATATTGCTACATAAATAGTTCGAATTTTCCAGGGAAGCGTGGGAAATGATATTTATGAATAATGAATTTATACGTAATGTTCCGCCTGCCGGAAGAGTCATTAAACGACTTGTGATACGCTTGTACTAATGTATGAAGTAAGTTTAACAAAACAGTTAAAACAATTTAAATGCTTTTGATCGCGCACAATGGGAATATTATTGGAAGCGAAGCCAATGGATTTGAAGTATTATTTCAAAAGTGATATATGGAAGCTGGACGCTTTATATCCCCTGGAAAGGGTGTTGAGAAAATTATTTCTTTGCCACTAGAGTTCAAGTTTTACTCTTTGTTCAACTTGTTCCCTGGACAAATGTGCTATAATACTATAATCACACCCAAAGATTTGTCTTTCGTAATAACCACGTTGCCAAATTTGAAACACTAAATTTTGCAATATACTCATATCATATTATACTTATATCTCATTGCTTTTTGAAAAGTTTCCAGAGTTACGCAATCCAAAATAAAAAGGTGACGAAATAATATTTATATAGAAAGCATTTCTATAAACGCGCGCCTTTCAGCAAACTTTTTCTTCCTAGTAAACTCAGAATAACAACAAAGTTTGAAGGCCTAACTATGTTACCTCCGTATGAGATAATGTCCTTTGTCCGTAACTTCGTACGTTGACACAGTTCTCGAAAAAAGTTTCGCCAACCTTCCTGTCCTAACTCAATGCCAATTAAAACACCTCACCTTTAAATATCTTTAAGCAAACAAAATTACTTCTCCATTAATCTTCTTGGCAAGCTAATTAGTCAATCCTCCATAATACATAACTGCTTCTAGCGGTTTCATTACGTCTTTATGAAAACACATTCCCTTGCAAAAGTAACAGTAACCAAGTAAAAGTAACAAAACGCGGAACCCTGATTCACATATCGCACATGCTGTCACCTATTTCAGCATGTCTACAAAGTAAGTTATGAGTCTCATTCATATGCAAATTGGCTGAATTCTATTATTGACATTAAGATTGTGCATTTATTTACATAATAACGGCCTACATTATGTATGAATATTTATCTAATGCCGTACTAAAAGCTTTCTTTATACTCTTGCCCCCTTTTGCATATTCCGGCCTGCAGCGCTGAAATCTGTGTAACGATTTCGCCATTTTTATTACTCGAAGAAAATGTAAAACTTCCTTGAATACAAATATATTTTTACATGACTTTTACCATTTCTAACTCGTTTTCATATAGCGTTTTATATTTGTTCCTCTTTCATTTTATGCCAATAAAAGTGTATGTGAGTAAGTAAGGGAGTTATTCAAAGAGAATTTATTACTTTTTATATTCAAGAAGCGAATGCACTGCCAAATGTCGCGCTGTGCAACAGGGCCGTTTTAAAATTAAATTTGGCCGCGTGAATAAATCAATTATATCCATCGCCTGTTTATTTATTCCTTTTTCCCCGAGGAGAATGAAGGGCGACGAGTGTGTAAAATCAACTCTTGCCGCCAGAACATTTTTAACTCTGCGAATAAGTTTAATAAAAAGTCTCTTACTAAATTTGACCAATTTTCAGCTGTGTTAATATTACAAATTGTTCAAATCACAAGTTAATTAGTATTTTATATTAAGATATTATAATGCAGAAGGTTATAATAGTTTTCCTTCTACATTCTGCATTCTTCTTTAGAGGGTTCTTCAGGATTTGCAATTATGGACGATGTTATTCCTCGGATATGGTGAGTAGTTGAACTGTTTAGTTCAATTCGTTAAGTTCTTTCAGTCGTAATATGACAATTTCTCGGTACATATTACTTCTTAAATATCGCTTATAATAAATACGAGTAAGTTAATATCTCAACTTCTAAGTACTATTTTAAATGATAAATGGATAGGAACAAAATGTCCTATTCAGTGCTAATAATACTTTCCTTAGATCTATGTTATCAAAGTCATCAATACAATAGAAACAAATCAAAAATTGTTCGTATTGTTGAAAATAACTCAATTTATTGTAAAACATAAAATGTAATGGAACAAGCACAAGTTTAAAAACCTTTTTAATATTAAATAGAAAATATTTCGAAAAAAAAATTTTTGGAATTACTTAATTCTAGATTTTACGAGTATACTGGGGGTTCGTGAACCGACTACGAGTTCGAAAATATTTTTGAAATGAAATTTTCACATAACATACCAATTCCTTAAATAGCAAAAAGGAACTTTTATAGAAAATGAGAAAATCACTGCAGAAGAAACGAAAATTTATATTTTAAAAATGTTTCAATGTTTAAAATAGCTGTGTGCTCGACAAACAATACGTGTCCCACTGGTTTTGGGGCTCAGTGCATTTATTTGAACTCATCTTTTCTATAACGTCCATTAAAGAAATGCGCCCACGTATCACCCAAAAAATATGTCTGGGAAAAGATGGCCCACTCTGCATTAGTCAGATTGCTTTCGACCTGTCTACAAGATAATGGCCGTCATTTTTAAGGGAGTTGAATCTGAATGCAAGTGCCATTTGTTACCGGCGACGCGTATCTATTTATTTAGTCGACAAAACAGTTGGCGATGTTCATGCGATGATGCGAGGATTGGTGGTGAGGTGGAGGGAGGCTTACAATCCATTCTGATGACGGATCTGTGTATGTGTGTGTCAGCTAGGAACATTGGCTTTAATCCTTCGGGATTAACACCTGCCGGTGGTTTATACTACCTGATTAACTGTAATTCTACACTTGTACTAGTAGTAATAGTTGGTATGAGTGGGCGTAGTTTATGTTTGAGTTGTTAATCCGCCGCTACTTCACACTCCTGCGTGCGTTTCTTGCCACGCTAATCACGATTACAACAGGGGATATCTAGCATCAAAATTTCCTTTTGGCTTCGACCCTACTAGCAAATGGAGGTTCATGTATGTAAACAGAATTTGAAGCATAGCTCTATACGGATAGATACTGATATGTTTGTGTTATAAATATTGATGGTTATGATTGTTAATCATCTCAACCTGACATGCTTATAGTTTGCATATACAATTCCAATTAATTCCCTATGTATACAAACTTTTTGCACTTCAATTGATAACTTTAATAAATAGTAACATGTAAATACATGTTATTAGATTTTGGTATGCTCACTCTAACAAAAAGTCCGTGAAATTTAAAATAAAGGTCCTTGGCAACTTTGTAGTCAGGAAACATTCTTGTAAATTTTCAGACCATTTGAATTTTACATTCAATAATTATAATTTTGTATAGTGGTAATTTACTGGGTCTAATTTTTAGTGGTCAATAATACAGAAAAAATATGTAAATTTACAAATTTTTCAATATTGATTTTATTAAAACTACAGCAGTATGAAATTAAAATTACAGGTAGTGGTAATACGCCTTTTTATGAAAGTTATATATATTTTTTCTATGGTATGTAAATATAAAAAATTATAAATTCTTACATTCTATAAAAAAATTCAAGATGAGACAGAAAATAGGTGTTTTTGAAATTGTTATAACTCGGTAATTAAGAAAGTGAACACCGTGTGTCAGGTATCGACGCATTCCTTCGCTTAAAATTTTAGTTTCAGAGCAGGCATTGAAATTAAGAACATTATTGAAATTTAATGAAAACGTGACAATGACAATCAGTGATGGGGTCATTTTCATCTTAAGTAGACTGCTAACAAGAAAAATGGTGCTAAGGCACCTAATAGTTTAGAGCGTGGTGAAAAAGTTAGGCTTCATAACTCCCAATTTCTTCGAACAAAATGGGGTTACTGCTTCCGTAACATAAACATTACAAGTAACCTCATTTTATTTGAAGAAATACCGATGCTTAAACCTTTACATAGGTTTAGGTAGAGTTATCGCAGATTTTTAACAGTCCAATACTGACAACTTTGGTGTATGCATTTGAAAGAGCATATTTAATATTTAAAAGAAAGTATAAACCTTTGACTTCCTGTAGAGCTAATTCCAGCTATTGCAACCGTCGTTTATTATTTTCCCTTCTAAACACACGAACCGAATACTACATAGAATGTTGAACTTTTAAACCAAAAACCCAAGTATATAAGTAATAGCTGATCTTTAAAAAAACAGATCTTGAAGGGGTGAGTGTATGTAAGATGTGTTTAATAAAAAGTTTACTTTACATTAAACAGGAAAATATAAAAAGTTTTGTCTTTCAATCTTGTCTATACTGAACAGTATGTATTTCTGAAGGTTTCTAATTAATGTAAATCTGCTTTACAGCCATAAACTTTTTAACGATGGCGTAATTACATTCCTTCAAACATCTAATTCATGTGTACATACGTAATTCAGCACAATCTTACATGTTCTAAACTAATTTTTAGACAATCGATACGTTTACTTACCCTTTATTTAAAATTCCTCAAAGTATCAATAATTCACTGTCACTATTGTGCAAAACTGACAATGGAAGATATTAAGACTCCTGTATTAAACCAACCACCTTTTATCTCCGCAATAAGGTTTGTAAAGGCAAATTTACACTAAGTAAATAAAGATTATGTATATGAAAGATATGTTTAGACCTGTATGTTGCACATTGTAAATTTTATATAATTACGTGCATATGGATTGTTGTGCAATTGTTTAATTTAAAATGGTAATTATAAATAACATCTCATATTAAACGATCTCCTATGAAACAGTAATTTAATTACTGAAAAAAAAATGGCGACCAGAGTAAGAAACGTAATTCGAGTATGAATCTAAATTACATAGGAAAAGTGACCTGTTATAGCAGTTAGATTCCAAATTAAAGTTTACTGTAATTTTACAGAACTTTTTTTCCAACAGCGTAATATAATGAAGAATTGTTTATTTTATGTTTTTTTTAGTAAACTTACTATATATTCCGTTTATATACCTGAAAACCTGTAAATTCACCAGTCTAAATGGAAAATTTCAAAGAAATTATTATACTAGTCATCTTCAAATTTCAAAGAGCACCGGGAAATATGCCCTCTTGAAGTTAGAACGCCGTCCGAACATTGAAGTACGTCCACTAACGAAGAAAATTGCTTTCAATTTTCTCCATCACGTCGTGATAATGCAAGGTACTGCAGAAATACACGAGTTATGACACATTTTATTGCAGTTTATGTAGAGGCCCCGATGAATAACAAGCATAATGTACGGATGCCCTAGAATATTTCCCCGTCCTGCTCACGTACGCGATAACGCTATTGAAAAATTTATAGGATTATCTTGCAATCAATTAAGGGTGGAAGTGATTGTGTGTGTTTTTTGTTAAACGAGTGCTGTCCTGGAAGAAAAACGAGGATCCCATATGTTCCTATTACGTTGGCTTATTCGAGTAGTCTCAATTAATATACTGTAGTAAATTGAATTATACGAGGGAGAGAAACGGCATCCTTCCCTATTTTTACTCGCAATGTACAAATACGTCAAATCCATTTAATTAGCTAAGGACTTTGTACTCCATTTCATCTTGTAAAAAACAGGAATCCAAATAGAGTTTACATTTATTTTAATTCAATTGTAAGGATATATCGTGGATACATATTTACAAAGTTGCAGATCGATGTACCTAATATTCCCATCTGTAATGCACATAGCGAAATTCTAGCATTCAAATGAAAATATGAAAATTAGTTCTATAAGTTGAAAGTATACAAAAATTAAAGGACTCGAGGGAGTCTTCAGGAAAATTAATCTTCCCGAAACTTTCAACGGTAAAAGTAATTCGCGAAAACATTTTTCTCGAACCCAGCATGCCGCCAGAATTGGTGGTACACAGAGGCAGAGTCTCACATATATAAACATATTCCCGCCACTGCACTATCTGTACGGCGGAAACTTTTAATTAAATAAGGACCTCGGGTGCCCCAAATACTTGTGTTTAAAATATTTCGGGGAAACACTTATTATCTCGATTCTATCAGGAAAGTTATTTCATGTATCAAAGTACCTGCATT
Organism: Quadriops clusia; assembly: GCA_033557875.1. Taxonomy (NCBI): domain Eukaryota; kingdom Metazoa; phylum Arthropoda; class Insecta; order Coleoptera; family Hydrophilidae; genus Quadriops; species Quadriops clusia. Next base: position 53,997 of record JAWQRP010000005.1, on the reverse strand, counting down.
ATGCAAATTTCAGCATGAAAGATATTCATTAAATCTGCAGAGTTTGAAACCCCCTAAAGAGATAAATATTAAAGGAGTAAATGAGAATTTTATTTTTAAACTCTCTCCGCACGGCTCAATCCCAAATAACTCTTTTAACTTGAAAGTTTGCATCGCCGCGTTGGATTTTCGATGAAAATAAAGTAATGTTTAGATATAGAAAGTTTCATTTCTGCCTTGTTCTATCAAGATATTTTAATTATTTTATTTTAATTTTTTCGTCGTCGCACGCACGCGTAATTTAGAGACAGATAATAAATCTAGAAATTAAAACCAACAAATTACAGTTTAAAGCGTAACAATATTTTATTAACCCAAACATAATGTAATTCAATTTTTGCAAAACCGCTACAATTAGCCTAATGGGAACAAGCGGCCCTGTTTACATTATAACCAACTTAAACATGAGAGATACTTAATTTAGAGTTCTCGGAGTTACCTCAAAATTAGCACTCATTTCCATATACGTTTTATGTGCATAACAAAGGGGTAGTTCGTGACATGCGGCATAAAAACAGTGAGCAATTACGTCAGTCAGGCTCAGATGGTGTTGTTTATAACCGCAACCAACTGCTAGACTCTAGTTATTGTTCACTAATTTTTGCATATAAACTCTAATATTAACGAGTTGTTTGCGAAACGCGAAAAAACATGATTAATATAGTAGAGGGTAGTTTGTAATATTGTTCCAGACATCGTGTAATACTATTCCTCCGCGAGTGGGTGATTTCCATTTTGTTAAATGATCGTGTGATGCAGCCTTCGGATTCAACGGAATGTGCACTGAATAGTTGCACAAATGGCGGAGGCGCACAGTTAAATCTAATGCGCTACAATACGAAAATGGGTATTACTCTAGAACACGAAATCTTAAATCTGATTAATTGGTTTGTTGTTTCCATTATTACTTCTGTAAGTAATTAATTATGTATTTTGCGCACTGGAATGGAGTGTTCTGTTATTTTTCTCCTTGCGAGAGCCCGACTTTATAATGATTCACCGATAACATTAAAGTGGTATAATGTCGCCTCAGCGCGACGCTCATGAAAAATTCAAGGAGTCTTGAAACACTGCTGTCACACACATTTACGCTTCATTTAAATAGTTGCTTTTCATCAACTTCTGTTTAATCGTGCTCAAACTATTTATGTTACTGCTACGTAATTTTTAATGCGTGTTGCCTGCACATTCCAAACTTTCTGTACATAATTTCTCTCCATCATAGAGCCAATTAAAATCTAAAGGCGCACTTTCTTCCCTACTGTAGAATAAATTATTTTGAGACAGAAGCTTTTCTGCCTATAGCAAATTATCGTTTTATGAGACCTTTAAAATTAGGCAATGTTTGTTCACGTTCAGACAAACCCTGTGTCCCCGTGACGTTTATTTACCAACGGCTTATATTTTCGTGCTTTATGAACAATAATTTGAATATAACGAGTGTTTTAATAATTGGCGTTTTCATGGTAGCCTAGAATAAATAAACAGAGCAGCAATTAATTTTTAAAGCTGGGCCTATAAAACGCAATGGAAATAAATTGCTGATAATCGCGTGGTTGTGTTATTCAATATAATCGCCTCTAGCATCCATACTCTCAAAGTAAAACATTTACCAAATATGACTGATAATGTCATAATTCATTGACTAACAATTTTACACTATAAGTTGTAGGTATGTATTCATGTTGTATCGAAAGTGGTTCCATAACCGGTTGGAGTTACAAATTGTGTTGTCATTCAACATACGAAACAGACAATCTTATACCTAGTAATTACTTACATACAAACGAATATCTAGATTTTTATAACTATAATTTGAGTTTATTATGCAATAAAACAAACAAAAATAAAATTAGTAATTGTCATTTATAATAATAAATTCCTTATAATAGACTACAAAATTTTTATCATATTTTTTTTTGCAGCAAACATATGTTTTCCGAATATTTTGTTTTTGTAAAAGACATACCTACATATATATTAGTTTAGAAACCCATAGTTCCCACATTTTAGACTATGGGACCTATTCTGTTTACCCGGTATTATCGGGCTGTTAATAAACAGGATCGAGAAGTTAGGAGCCAGTTAGGAGCAGGAGAAATGTTACCAACCTCAAATCAAAGTTTCTCGTCCTATGGTGGACATTCGACGTAAATCGTTTAATTTAAGGTTATCTTTGCGTGATTAATATAAGATATATGTATATCTTACTTCTAAATCACGCAAAGATAACCTAAAATTAAACGAATTACGTCGAATGTCCACCATAGGACGAGAAATTTTGATTTGAGGTTGGTAACATTTCTTCTGTTCCTAACTGGCTCCTAACTTCTCGATCCTGTTTATTAACAGCCCGTTAATAACCGGGTAAACAGAATAGGTCCCTATATCTACAATATAGGGGGCAAAATGTGGATAATTATTTTGGAAAAAATTGCAGTATCCTAACTAATTACGATTTCAGCGAATAAATCTTGTTTCATGTACTTATAATGTAGTGCTTTAACCATGAATCAACAGACACTCTGCTGAACTCTCATTTTAAAATAAAAGTGTTAATTAAATTTAGTCGACAATCGTCATAATTAAAGTAACGTTAAAATTAAGAAGTTTTGATAAAATAAACCGGAAAATATGCTTTCGATAATAATATGACATGGTTGTTTTTATGAGGAACAACTGCCATAACTTCAGCATTTATCATCAAATGTGCATAAAGTTAGGTGCGATGGAAAGATGTACCTTTCTAATAAGACTTAATGATCAATACATGACGTCATTCATTACTGAGATTATCCCCAGTCTTAGAAGTTCATTGTAGTACTATTTATTTTATCATCCTTATTTATAAAATTGGTGGCATTATTGCAGTGGGGATTAAGTTGAAATTTCCACACGTATTTATCACATAAATCCTAAGATAAACTCTGAATATTTGCTTTTAAAACGGAATCTAAAACGCACGTAATCATCGTCCAATAGAGATGTGAATGAGCAAATACATCGAGCAATTAATCCGATTAATAAAATTAAGTAGAAGCCCGTCCAATAAAACAATACTATCATTAATTAAAATGGCGGCAATAGAGAAGCGCGTGCCGTGCAAACCACATGTCGCTTTTAAAAACGCATCAACAATAATTAAACATTTGCACAATATATTGATGGGGAATAGGTATTCGTGTTAATCTAAATGATCATTTATTTTCCCCGATTTCAATGCGGCGTTGCGAAGCGATGCACTTCATAGATTTTCAAATGGACTGCATTCCCATGACGCTGCAGTTGCTAGACAAACTGCTATCCATTTAATTTCAATTTACCCCACGTACGCTCTTGTGCCGTTTTTACTTTATGCGTTGTTCAGGACGGCAATTTCGAGTGAACGTGTAAAATTTCGCAAACAGCCAAGTATATTTCGTTAATTGCTGGCGTTGATTGTCGCGCTAGCTTGCATATCTGTGGCGACCGCGACCCTTGGCTGGGAGATGAAGTCCCTAAAGACTTCCATCGTTAGCGTTCGCTCTTGAGTAATTTTGTCAGATATAAATTACAAATTTTTACACATCCCGCTCTCAAAGGTAAAAGCATCTTTTTGTTCACCTCCGGGCGCTTAATTAATGCACTATGTATACTCCTGCAAATTATTTTAAAGGCAAAAAATTAAAGAAAACTCTTTGTTGGGCATTCCTCAAATCGTTATTTACGGCGCTGCATATCACGAGGATTTTCCACATTTTTAACATCGCGGAAAAGTCCCAAACATTTACACAGAACGAACGCTATGAAGGAAAGATTTAAATAAACATCAGGAAAAATCTCGCAGCAAACTGCGCTGCATCACATAAGACGTACTGGAGCAGCTTCGCGAATAACTAACTACTTGTATCGGGCAATCTCCTCTTCCTTATTTTATTATTTATTTGTTTGCCGCTCCGCATAAGAAACAATTTGTTAGTGAGCCCTTCACATGTACAACATTTTTCACTTACAAAGAAGAAATGAAGAAGGAGGCTGCATCATTTGTAGCTCTTAAGGAACGTACGGTTTCGCGTTTTTCTCTTTCTGCTCTGCTCTGCCATTTATGATGACATACAACGTCGAGTATGCATTAATGTGAGTGAACAACTGTCAGATTTACTTTACGTATTTTATATTGCAGATTTCTATTCTCGCACAGTCACGTATGTACACTTAACAGAAATCGTTATTTGTAAAAGTTGTGATCCTGGAAAATTGTACTTGCCTTCGACGGGAACACGCAGATTTTCAATACATTATTCGGAAAAGAACACATCTTTTCCGACGTATCAATCGATCTGACGAACAGCTTAGTGGTGCGTTACATTTACATAAGTACTATTTATAATTTTCTTTATTGAATTTAACATTCGGAAAATGTTTTATTTATTTTCCCTTTAACATACCTGTTAATGTCAAAGGTGCAAATCGACATCAAATATTTAAAACCCTGTATGGATATGACGTAGATATCAGATATGACTTGTTGATGTGAGTGTTGATAACTTCCGTACCTATCGATTATACATAACTACATATAATGGTAGCGCAGGAAATCAATCATCCAGTAGAAATAAAAAGATATAAGGAGTTTCAATTGTGTTAAAAGGAGAGCGTCTGGCAATTCCCATAATAATTACATCGGGCAAATGTTTATTTTACATTTAAGTCGACGTCCTTAATAAAATATATTTAGGTGGAGTTGCACAGTAAGCAAAGAAAAGGATGTGACAGACTATTCTGGCAAGTATGTGCGGATATGAAATGGGCTATAAAAGTTCTCAACGGGGCAAAACAATGTTGACTTAGCATTTACTGGTATACTTGATTAAATAGCGCAGGCAGACTTACTGGAATAAAATCGACCCTTCCCGCAAGAAACAGTTCCAGATAAATTCAAGTGAACCGTTTTTCTTCTCGAGAACTGCTAACAACACAATCACTGAACGTAAGAGTTCTCGCCCAAGTCCGAGCGAGTGCACAAAAAGGTTCCGGAAAGAACTTCTTCTGGACAGGATTTAACGTTAATTAACGGACATTTTTAATTAAACTAAAACATGAAATCGTATTTAATTTCAGGTTAATAAATTGTGCAAACACCGCAAATGCAGAATTGTTTTAAATGTGAATTATAGCACTCCGGGGATAAACATTACTTTGTGCAGGTGTAAACAAAATGAGGCTTGTAACTCATTTTAATGCTCACCGTTTTCAACCAACATTTCACGACAATTATTATTTAATGATTTAGTTGTATTATGTACCACATTAATCCTTTTCATAAGATTCGGTGATTTTATGAGTTACACTTGTGAATATTTCCCTAGCTGTTTTAGTTAAATGCCCAACAGGTGCAAGCGCACAATTAGAAAATGCATCAGTTGTATTAATATAAGGATAGAGCAAGGGTGCTCTTAGTACGACCAACTTGTTTTATTCGGATGCTACTAGTGCTTAAATGGTAATCATAACAAAAACAAAAAGGTAACTATAACAATAAAACGGGCGGATGCCGTAAAGCGATCAAAGAGTACTTAACTATTCCGCAAAATTACTGATGCTAATAGTTTAACACCTTCGGAGACAAAACAATGTTTAGGAGCCGACCTAATGGATTAAAAATTAATTCAAAACTTGTAGTTGGGAATAGAAGTGGGCCTACCAATTTGTAATTTGTCGCGTGGAAGGAGAAGTTCTATACAACGTTTTAGAGGAATGTTCATTATTAATTTAATTGATATGGAATCAATCCTATTCAGTTTTATTTACACTTATAAGTGAAATTTCTATCTAAAATCTCGACTCAGGAATTCTCTGAAATCGCACATGAGAGCACGCATTAAATGTGAAATTTATTTCCAGGTTCTTCAACGCCAATAAAGCATTTGTCACTGAGGAGCCTTATGCCTGGCACCGATCACTTTATGACATACGAAGGATCCACGACGCATCCTGGCTGCTGGGAGACTACTGTTTGGATCATTCTTAACAAGCCCATTTATATCACGAAGCATGAGGTAAGCAATGATATAAAACGTGCCCTATCTCCTCTGTTCCATCTGCAAATAACGCGTAAATATATTTTTGTACGGAATATTTTAAACGACCCCATAAAATTTGCATGTGTGAATACAGGATACATTCCCGAAACTGGCGTTATTATAAAGTAAGGTATACGTTGTAATTTTTGGCTGAAGAATGGTTGCCCTGAGTATTTATGCATTCGTTTTCACGGGGGTCGATTGTAAATCTTAATATATTCGCAGCTCATGAATATTTTTATTGTGTGGCGCATTTTCGATTCACGATTATTGTGATAAAACAATTAGGCCTTTTTCCTTTATAAATATGTAAAATAATACTTGCGTATATGAAGTAATTAAAGCGTTAAAACAACACCTTGGAAAGACTGGCTTATAGGCGATTTATGCGAGGAAATTTATATGATGGGAGGCAATCCATTTTTTACCCATACACCTGCGTTTAGGCATGCGTATGCACTAAAACCGTATTACAAAACGAACAATTATTGGCTCCCGATATAAAAATGAATTTCTCCGATTGAAAATTCAATCAATATAATGACCACAATTAATCGCGCTAATTTGGTTAACACAGAATTGCTATTTCCACATTTATCAATCCTCCCAGGGAGAAGGACCGCTGAAACCATTCCCTCTGGAATTGCCTGCATGTGGATCCAGTGAGCTACCGCAGCTGCTGCTAACGCCAACGTTGGAAGCCTCACGTCCCGATTTCGCCTGTCACGATTTTGTCTATAAAGTAGCCACACTCGTTTTGTGCTTATGACAACTCGAAACTGGCAGAGCGGATGTACTTTACAGATGCAGTTATTCTATAATACAACGGTTTAACTACTCGTTCAATGATCCATTAAGCCCTATACGGTGCGAACCGAATACCCGGGGCCCCGTTAAGGGGTAGTTTACGGCGTTTTAGTTACGTACGTATGCGGAATTTTAATTGCGCTGTTACGTCTAAATTCTTAGGCCAAAGTGCCTGCGTTGTATATCTGCTATTCCTTTACATAAGAGAGTACGTGATGAAATTTACGACGTTGTTTTCATTTTGTTTTGCTGCGAAAGAGGAAAGCAAATCTTGAGTAAACTTTACAATCCCCGCTCTTGGTGTATGTAAGTGTAGGTAACTAAACAATTATTGAATATGTATGTTCTTTAAGGAGAAATTTGTAAACGTTAAACTTCCAGATTTCAGATAAAGGTCATATTTACATGGAAACATAAAATTGCCTGTAGCTACTTACTATAATTAAATATGTTTCCACAACAATAGAACTACACGATCTCGAATCTTATGTTTCAGAAGGATTGTAGAAAATTATATTCTAAACAATATATGCTAGTGTACTAAATACTAATCGAGTCAAGTGATTTCCTCAAAATGTTTTAGAATAGTACTCTATAAATTTCGGAAAACTGTAATAAATACCTACTTCATAATAGAAACAAATTGTTAGATATGTATGTATTGTAGGTAATAATAACTATAATGTTAAAACTATTTAAAACACTCATTTTAAATAGAAGTTAGAAAATGTTCCTTCCAAAAGATTTGCTCTAGGACCACCAATGTAGATTTCGAAAATATCATTCTATTATCGAACAGTACATAACACAGAATCATATCCTTCTGAATTTTCAACAGAACAATCTATGCTACCATGTTCTTAGACGTGCAACAAGCTTTGAACAGAGTTTGGTCTAAAATAAAAGTACACGTTCCACAGTTCTACATGTTCCTGAATTCTTAGTTATCTGATATGGTGGCGTGCCTAAATAAGGTAGTACCTTAAAAACTGCTCTTACATTGGCTATATAAGATCGACGTGTCAGCGCAGCCTTAAGCAACAATGTGATAGCCACATTTGCATAAAAATCGGTAATACTTCTATGTTAAATATTAGAATGATTAATTTTGTCAATCTTTGTTCAATAACACACCCTAATAATTAAAACTAAAATAATAGTTTTCTTGCGTGATTACGTTTTTATATCTGCTGTTCCTTTACTTATCTAAAATATAAACCTTTTGTATTTATAATAAAGAATTGTAATAGAAGTATAATATACTATAAGCATTCCACCAACACATAAAACATTTCTTGCTTGTTGGGGAGGAATACTGACCTTCTTTTTTCAAATTATGTTATACCCAAACGTTTTCAATTCAAAACGAACAGACAGTAAATTTTAGGAACTGATTTCATGAAATTAATAATCCCCGCTCAAGGTCTGCAAATAAAGCATCTTTTTCACATTTATAGTATTGAGTAAAAGACTTGAAAATCGACTCCCCCTTTCTACCCAAATCGTGAAATATTTAACAGCAATAATTACCTTGCGTATATAATTAATAAGTGTGCCTCCATTCCCCACGATTATAGAACATATTCAGATAAATGTACGGCTACGTTACATACCCAAAATACTTTAAACATCCCCCAAAATTAAATCCGAACAACTTCGCAATATATTCAAATAATACAAAACGAATTATCCATCCCGAGTGAATTCACTATTGAATAAAACGACTTAAAAATGCTACGTTTAAAATATAAAATAGATGTTTCCTCTTCTTCTCGGAGGTGCGTCGAAAAGAGACAATGCATAATTTATGAATGAATATTTATCTGTGCTCAGCGCTTGTCTGTTGCTCGAAGCCATAATGTGTCACGTTTTTATTCTGTTTCAGTTATACGCCCTCCGAAAGCTAATGCAGGGCTCCGAAGAAGCTCCAAAAGCACCTTTGGGAAACAACGCGCGCCCGCTCCAGCCGCTCCATCATAGGACAATTCGAACAAATATAAACTTCCAAAACCAACAGGTAACCGAAACTCCTTGAAATACTTAATGAAAAACCCGCGTGATTGATTGCGACAGCTAAACAAAGACGAAGTGTGTTTGCTGGGGGAGCTTTTAAAACAAGATTAATAATTGAAAATTATATAATGAAAATACTTTATACGGGGGGATTTCTTGGGCTGACTTATCACAGTCGCAAATCGCAGCTTATATACGTCTGGCTGGTGCTAATGTGCACTTTGCATGCTTTGTGGAACTCTTGCAGGTGATAGATGACTTTCTTAGTCTCCGGAGAAAGGCTTAGTTAATGGAAGCTCTATAGAGAACCCCGGAATTGGTAATTGAAATTGAGGTGCGACCGGAATATACATAGCAAACATATATGTGTATGTGTGTTACTTAAGTTATTAACTTAAGTGATATGTCGATTTTTCTCCCTTAGAATACGATTGCCTTATCGGCAGAAACGATAAACTTTGCTCGAATTAAGATTTCTTTACAGGTGGATACATGTATTTTGAAAAGAGAACAGTGCTTCCGGATGCTAACCCCTTATATACTTTTAAAAATAACTTCTTTATTATTAGGGTAAAAGGTAAAAGGAAAATGTGTTTGAAGTAAATAAATTCATTACCGTAATAAACAAAAGTGGAGGCGTCCAGCTTTGAGGCATAAATGCAATAGAGATAATGCTTGCACTAAAGTAGGTCGTGATTCGAAAATTGTGAAATAGTTAATGGATCTTGGCAGTGAAATGGGTGTTGCAATTAATGGATTAGCAACATAGAAGCGTAGCAGACGAGGAAATAAATTGCATTTGTTTAATTCGACCCCGATAAATAGCACTTTTTCATTTAATGTGCCACATTCCCTTTGGGCTCGTTTTATTTCACTTAAGCAAGAAAACGCGGGAACATTCCCAATGAAAATGGATTAATGTTAGGAAAAAGCTTTGCGTACAGCATTATTAGCACGTATTTGCAATCAAACCAATTTCCATACTGTTATACTAATGTAGGAGACATCGATCCTTCCTTACCTTAGAGAATAGGTAATTTTACTCTTTTCGAAGTTAAACACCTTGGTGAAGCACAACATAACACCCCAGAATTAGACATCAAAGGGCTACAACGAAATTTAATCCTACAAAGCTTACTCCGCAGGTAGATTATAATATGTAGGGAGCCACTTATGTTATTATAATTTTATTAATTACATCCTTACCTTATCGGAGATAAAGTCTGCGTCTCTGATAATTTCTAACGCGAAATTAAACTTGTTTATTCAAGAAGGCAACAGCTGCTTTATAATGTTCTGTGGGGATACCTGTAAAGCTCAAGGTACGAAATAATTCCATCAGACGTTAGAAGTAATGCATATGCCTAACGCATAAATAAATAATTCAAAAAGAACAGTGGATAACGTTTTGATAACATTCTGCGTCGACTCCTAGTTGGCAACATTTAATATCAAGCAAAAAGAGTGTACCTTGATTGTGGAAAAACCAATCCAGCATATGCCTACCACTCATACAGTTGCATGTTCAACGATCATTAAATATAAATTATGTGCAAAAAAGACATGCAATAAACGATTAAGAAATGCTTATTTATTTAAATAATGCCGAGCTGCACTACAAATCGAAGATGATAAAACATTTATCCTTTCGTTGCTAAATTACACGATCATGGTTTATATAAACTTGATTCGATATTATGCTTTTAACTCTATTTAATTCCATTTTATGTTTTACAAGAAAGGAAATTAAATTATTGTTTTCAAACATTAAAAATAAAAATATGTGGTTACGTATCGTACATTAACAAAAACACTTAATACAGTTTTGTTCCTCGGAAGCTAATAGTATGGTAAATGAATAACAATGTGTTTTACAAACCCACAAAATCTCATTAAGTTTGTTGAGTCTCAATTGGGATTACTAGTCATTTTTAGAGTACACATGCAAATTCATAAAAATTAATACTATTCAAATTACTTGGGACTTAAAAAACAATTAGCTTGCCAAAGCGAAGAAATATGCAAACGAAGGCACTTAGATTCGGGCTTTGTAATAAATGTATATATACAGACCACTAACGAAACTCTTGAGATACGCTTCTTGTTGTAAGCCATTACGGAGTACAAGTTAAATTCATATGCAAAAAGTGGAAGAGTGGAGATCGCAATAAATCACATACATTTATTCTTTTTGCACTGAGAAAACGTGGCAAAAATATTTCAACTTTTTAAGAACTATTTATTAAAAGTTGCCGAGTTGTGGCTTATGTAAGATAATTGAGCGACAACGAGCGAAACCCTCTGGCGCTTTCAGCCACGATAAGTTCAGTCCTTTCGCCGAAGGCGGCGAAACGTTCTGATAATGTCGTTTAGTTACGAGGTCATTCAAGCATTATCTCTGGGAAATGGAAATAGGCAATTGACTCCTTAAATGGACTATTATTTACGCTCTAACTTATTATTGCTTTTAATTTTCAAACGAATTTTCTTAATGCCACTTTGAATGTTTGCCATTTCTGCGGGGAACGACTGTTTCGTTTTTCTCGTATGTCAGCAAGGCAATTCATTGTGAGTTTCTTAATGTCAGGGAAATTGGCTCGAATTTTCTCCCAGTTTAGTGTTACTATTAAGATAATATATGCCGATTACAATTACAAGACAACATATGTTTTATTGCAGACACTAACTACCGGAGAATTGACACCTGATCATGTATGTATTAAACTAAACTGTGCACCTACTTCAAACACTCTTCTTTATGTTAAAATAATTGTTATTTTAATTTCGTTTTTATGTTCAACTTCTGGTTTCCCGCATCTATAACTAAGTATAAGTTTTAAACTTTTATTTAGTTATTGTAGTGGTAGTCTTAGTTATTATCTATTATTACTCTAACCGATTCGCCAGAATTCTTTTAGAAGCCTATGGCGAAAACTTCGGATATGATTTACATAATTTAAAACGACAAATATGTAAAAATGCGGCAAAGTTCCTATTTTCCCAGCAAATAGTTAATCAACATTCACAGTTTACCCAAACTGAATTGCGGAGCCTGAGATATAAAATGGTTTTACCATAATTATAAAATTGAATATCTAATTGGCAAATCAGTTGGCCTCTGGCAAAAATTAGAATTACCGGGCGGAGAAAAAGGAACTTTTGGACAGGAGAGTTAAATTTTGAACGTTATGAAATTAGGTATAGCCCCGATTTTGACATGTACACGCGATACTTTAATAGGCTAGTGTCCCTGATTTATTGTCATTATTATAATGAACGTAATGCGCCGTGTTAATTACTGCATACAGTCATAAAGATAATAATTGTTTTCACAATAATCCATTTAATGAATCACTGTTTTCGTGTTTCAGCAATTTCCATAACAATATAAATTCAAATCTCACACATTGCGGTTGTGGTGTGTTCAGTCTAATATCCATATATCTTAGGTTTGCTTGGAGATAATAATGTCTACTGGTTGGGGTAGGAGTAAATGTTCCACAATTGAACGTGCGCCTCCGCCAGTTGTGCCAATTTCATTATTAATACAAATCGATAGATCGTAATTTTTTGTTTAACATGTCTTTCATATTTTCTTTATAAGCATATTGGTATTAGTTTATTTCAAACTGTATCATTCCTCATAAGAATTTTCATGTTCTTTCATTAAAAGTTTACAGTTGATTTGATGCACGATCGTATTATACCTACAGACGTAGTTTTCTTGTTACTTTCGAAAACTAGGCGGAGAAAAGATCTATTGTTTCGTTATTAATTTTCTTACAAAGTCGAGAACAGTTTCTTGATGATTACTTTCATTACAAATTTTGGTCATATTCCAGAACAAAATGTTATAGAATATTCAATACACACGGAAATTAAATTGATGTTTAAAGAATTAAGTATGTGGGAAAATGTATAACAGCGTTTATAGAATGTTCGGTGCCTAAAACGAAGGAATAAATTAAACCATTATTAATGCATGTTAAACGTTTGTTTCAATAATAGCAAGGAAAATTAGTTTCGCAACCCCCGCTTCATTTTTAATCATAAATAAAATAAATGCTTAATGCCAGCCAGCAACACATCCACAGTACACGCTAATGACGAATTCATTTACAGTGTACAAAACAGCGAGCGAACGAGGATAAATGGCAATATTAATAGGTAAACTGACACAGTGAAAATACGAGTACAAAATCTGCATTTTCTGGTTTCCAATTTCCGGCGTTGAAAATCGTATGAGTTTAGGTATATTTAGTTGTGAAGGTTAGTACTACCGGCCAGTATGTGTTTCTCATTTCCGACCAGTTATACTTTACCGATGCAACTTCCGGTTCTACATTCATTCTTAGTCTCATGCGAAGCACGTACTGCATTTTCCCATTAGCACACACCCATTAAAATGCAACGAATACACAAGGATAATTGCGGAATAAAATACTTCAAGGACCTAAATTTCCATATTTTTATTTCCCGCCAGTAAATAATTACTATTTAATAAACTTCTAGCCGAATCACTACGCGAGCTAGAGAGCGGGTATAAATTTCTATTATATTAATACCATTATTTTGGCATATAATTGGAATAAATGAAATGAAAGCTTTTACCCGGATATTCGATTATCATTTGCATGGACGGTGTAACTACTTCATTATTACAACGTTGAAGGTCCATTTAGGGTATTTATTTCTACTTTTATGTAATGTGAAGTTGCGGATGCAACTGCTAGAGAAAGGTACACTAGCTATTGCAAGTGAATTTTCTTTTACCAGAAGAGAAGGAAAATGACACAAATAATAAGAAATTTGAGTTTCGCAATCGCTATACCTATGTATAATCGTCTGCAGATTAAATGCACATGACGAAACTATGCAGAGTGGACAGGTATTCAGATGAAATCGGATATCGGTACTAGAGTTAAACACGTTGTTAAAGAATCACTAGATTCTAGTCAGCAGAAGATGAAGATGGGGCTGGCTCTTATCCAAATAGATATATATATTTTTTTATATTTAGAAACCACTACTGCAAATTTGGAAATACTCTTATTATATAACATTTATTCGGTTATCAAAAGAAGGCAAGAGGATAATAGAAAGTAAATAAATTTTGAATGCGTATATGAGTCGTCAGTAAACCAATTTTTTTCTTAAAATAACTATAATACTTATCAAGAAAAGCACACACATACAACTTGAATATAAAATGCTTCCCTTTCCATCTAGATGCTTAGATGCTTGAAGGGACACATGTTTTAGGTGAAAAAAAGTTTGTAATTTATAAGATTCTATATAGATGATTGTTTTGTTAGTTACCGTTGTATTATTGTTATTATTTCAACGAAAAGATTGGTGTTTTCTGACCGCGATATTGTTTTAAGATTTCTTAAGATTTTGACCACAAAGACCTAATGATTTTGTGATAGTAACAAAACGTCCTATTTCGAATATAAATATAACATCCAAGAACTATACACTAGCTTTTATTTAATTATACTTATCTATATGAATTAGAAGTGCCATTTCCACCATGAACATCTACAACCATTAGCTTCTAACTTTGCAATTAAACAATGCAAACAAATATTTGATATTTTATTTATTATTTAGATGATACGATACCGCAATATTCTCGCAGGGATGCATTAATATTTCAAAGAGCTGTAGAACCAATTTATCTAACAGTAAGTTCCGCTCACACAAAGTATATAAACGCAAATCCGATAATGGTGTATCGTGAAAAAAATCTGCATTATCCTAAATCAATACGCTGGTTTAACATAAATTTTTATAATAAGATTTTACGGCGAAGTAGGGATGTCGGGCTGGGAAATATTCTTCTTATTAAAGCTGCTCTAATTAAGTCAAGCGCGTTCGCGCTATTTTCCATCGCCATTTAAACTTTAGGCAACGTTATTTCCTTGCAGCACTTTACAGATAAAAAAGCCATTGTGCACATAATTATATTTTTACCGGCGAAGGAAACTCGACTAATTAACCAATTAATTGGGTATCACTTTCCAATTTAAATATTTAGATATTATATTTCGTTCTTACGTCTTATTTATGTACCTGAAAAAGGGGATATTTGCCTACCACCCACGCTCAAATTAATTAATTACTCACGAGATAAGTATAATGTTCCAAACGTACCACATTCTAAATACACTCACTTCAACGGGATGCATAAAACATGAGCGATATTTAGCAAGTTCGTTGTAAACATTAAAGTAACAAAATGTTACGCGCACGTATAAACTTTGCCTTTTACGAGATCAAGCTATAATATTATTTTAATATCAATAAGGGTTGTTTCGTACATTGTAAGATATATCAGTGCGGTTTCTAAAACTTTGCACCGTTTATAGTTTAGCAATTTTCTCAACTGCCGTATTAGTTTAAACTTAGAATTAAGTGTATTTTACGCTCTGAAACAACTTATGCAGCATTTGCTAACCCCATCGTAATGTGCATATTTATTTTTCAATTTAACTTAAAGGGGCTCCTGTGTTCGCAACACAGATTTTACCCTTGCAAAGTTAAATTAACTTTGAAAGTATTAATGAGAGCATTATTATTAATTAACGATTTTCATATGGGAAATTGCCCTAAATATTCGACCCTTGGTTTTTAATAATACCTATTTAACAACCCGCTGAAAATATACTTAATAAACATCAACATGAGTACATCCAGTAAGATGCAGAATTTCCTTTGGATATTTACAAATCTACAAATAAATATAAGTACCACCAAATACTTTAGTTTTCCAAGTAAACTGTGTAAGAAAAACACTAAAAAATGAATTATGTAAAACGTCCTTTTGAAACTTGAAAGCAGCATAGTGCACTGGCCCCATTATCACTTTAATGCATGCACGAATGATGTAAATAATCTGACTTTAAACTTTTAATGTCTCTTTAATGTACTGTAGTATCATAATTCCTTAAAAAGGTCGCAATGACAATAATCTACTGATGTTGCAGAGCGGCAATTGTCCGACCATGTACAAGGAGATGTATTACAAAGGTAATGCTACATCAGGGTCTCTTGTATGCAACTCTACTAATGGACCTATGCTGTTTCAGCTAATAAATGGACTACCGATGTCAATGGCCAGCCCTTCCATACGCTACAACACTCTCTGCATTGAAGATTTCCCGAGGAAAGAATTGTGTGCCAGCTGATTCGAGCAACCAAGTAATATTTAAATAAACTCTGTAAATAAATTAAAGTTATGAAAATAAAGACGCAAGAACTTTGTGATAAAGATGCAATAACGACCAAAGTGAAATGTTTCCAGGAAACACCGAGTACATTTTGTATAAAATAAATAAATTAATTAGATCGAATAAGTATGATTATTACGAATATCTGAAGACAAAAATTGTGAACCCGATATGTGCGATGTAGGTAAATTGTTTTCTTTAAAATTAAGAAACTTATATGTATAGCTAACATACTTATTATGTCCGGATACAGCTTTAACATGTTAGTGTAGATATTAACGAATAAAATTTATAATATAAACCTTTAAAGGATTTGATTTCATTGATTTCGTTAACATTTTATTGAGTTGCTTAGAAAAACGTTACCAAACAAGTTTTTGTTAGAAAAAACTGAAAGTAAGTTCATAGGAAATAGATACGGATTTGGCGAAATTGAAAATTAAATTTTTAATTACATCAAGTTATGAGAGCTTTGAAATTTTCAATTAAAATCCGCAAACGTTCTTTGTACGATTCATTAGACTTTCGGCCGTTTAATTTTACCCTTCCCGATTGCAGGAATCAAAGCTGAACATAGATTAATAGTGGAAGTCGAGTTGTCTGCAAACGCAAATACTAGTGTTCGTTTCAATCTCGTCTTTGTGTCAAGCTAGAGGAGAATAAGATGGGAATCCTGCGAATATAATCGAGCATCAGCTGGCACTTAATTAAAGTAATGCTCACCTCAGGAACTCAGAAACAGCGAGACGGTGACGAACTGGCTAACTTTAAACTAATACTAACGAAACTTCTCTTTAGACAGAAAAACTGTCGGATCCGTGAAAGGTTTTTAAGGCTGGAAAAGCCCGTAAGATTTTCTTGATTCACGCGCTCCCAGTTTACGCTGGCGCTGTCAATTGAACCGAGGAAAAGTGCCTCCCCTGTGGATTTACAAACTTTTTCTATATTTAAAGTATTTGAGCAATTCTCTTCCTTTCCTTTAATTGCTTCTATAGGGTACAGGGGTTACAGCAATTATATTATTAGGAAATGGATTTTTATTTCTCCCTCATAATTACATTACATTATTTTTATAATTTCGTTTATAGGAAAATTTTTTGTTTGTTCATTTCTCAGTGTGATGGATATATTGATTTCCTTCATGGAGTAACCGTTGTTATATAGAGTATTCTTGACGTGTTGCAGTTCACTGGAGCTTTTAGAATCTTCACACAATGGGTTGGATCTGTGGACTGGGAGGCTTGACCGCTGATGCTTTTGTAACTTTCAATATGTGAACTTTCCAAATGAATTGGTCATTTTAAAACAATCGTAATTGCAAAGTTTGAAGAGGTAGAGAAATGGCTAAAGAAACACGGTGCATTTATTCAGTTAGCAATCGAATTCTGCACCTAAAAATAATGCAAGTTTTATATCAATGTAGAATATGTGCATCCGTTGCAATTACTATACACTGAACGAGGAAAAATCACGATATAAAATAGTTACACGTTCGAAAATGGGAATTTTATGAAGTTGCAGCGCGGACGAATCGCATTTTTTAGTGCTTATCCAGGCTCGTATTTCACGAGAGAGGAAGCGCACGTCGGAATAATCGGAAACAATATCAGTTTTATTAGTTTTCAATAAAATATCAACCCCTGTGAATTATAGTAATGAAGCGGAAAGTTTCAATAAACATCGCCGTAATTTATGAACACGACCCTTACAGCTAAGGTTCTATAATGTGCATGTTAAATATGGGAACATTATAAAGCTGTAATGTAACCATTGTTTGGTTTATATTTGACTTTAAGTTAGTAGGGTTACGGTGTTGATAATAGGTTTAGCGAAAGTTACACAGACGAAATGGCGGCTAATGTTAGTTCTATAGTATTTGTGATTTAGGATTTCTGGTGAGCAATTAAAGCATCAAAGAAAACTCTCCCATCCTAGTGTTCCTTATTCCTTCCTCCACCCACAATCTCATTAAGATTAAATTACGGTGCGTCACGCCGCATTGCTACTAAAATTTAACTGAAATATTCCTCAACAATTAATGTTTTATGATTCATAATATTCACTAAAACATTCCGACGATGTCATCATTTTAAAAATAATCGTGCTAAACCTTTTTGCACCAACACCATTGTTAAAAAATAAAACCTGTCTAAGTAAGGCCAAACAAAGGAATGATATATTGCTCGCGACATAAACACCCTCCATAAAAGTTTCTGCCCAACTTCAAAATGCACTTCAAGGATGTAACTACTACATTTAGTTAAATAAGAATTGCGCTGAAAGAAGAGATGTTGTAGATAGACTCCCTCTTTATGTGGGCATAAAGGACTACATTCACCAAAACGGTTAGATCTGGCACATAAGAAAATGTCCATCCTCATCTTCACCCTTATAAATATCAGCCGGTTTTTCCGCAGAGGCTTGAAAGAAGCATAAATACGATTTCTTTCTTATTCATACGAGGCCGCAAATCTAAAGTCTTGCAAATATTTACATATCTAATGTACTCGACAATTATATGTAGGTAAGTGCTTTTTCGTATGAATGGGTTTAAAGAGTATTGTGAGAAAGTAATATTTAAATTTGCAGATGCAGTAGTATCATTGTTTTCAAATAAAATGTTAAATCGATTATCGGAATAAAGCCAAAAGTACTTTATTGTGTTTAGATATTATCATGTAAATTTATGGCGATAACTCGGGAAACGCGAAAAATGGGATTTCATTACAAAGCAAAATATAAATTCGCGGCCAACGGAGACTCGACAACGAAGGAATAAGGGCGAAATAAAACCAACAAGTGAAATTGGGAGAAATTAAAAATTAACGGAGCCGCTGAAATATTTAGTAATGTTGAAATTACATTATTTGTCTTTATTTCGTTTGCGTTTCAGGTGTTACAATTCGGTTCAATTTGCTTGTTTAATTAAAAGCAATATTTTGCGCGTTAAATATTTGTATTGCTAATGTAATTATTTAAACAGAAAAGGTAATTTTGCAAATTATATATGTTTTGCGAGTTTTTTACCCGGTCACGTTCCGCTAAAATCTCAATTTTAAAACACGTTTACGTTTTGTTCGGTGAGGTTTAAGGCCGCAATAGATTTTCATGACTTCTCGGTAAGGATAACGTCGCGCCGATGAATCAATTTTCCTCGCCGCTTTAATTAAACACAAATTCCGAAAATCGTTAAAAATATATAAATCCAACGGGCTATGGCGGTGCGCTCGGTTGAATATTTACTGCCTTCCTTCCTGCTACTCCAAGAAATAATACCACCCTTTTTCACACTTCAACGGCAGTGTATTTTATTACAATCTCGCAGAGCTACAAACACAGAAAGTCTTTAATAACAGTGATCTTTTAAAGATCAACCTCGTGTTAGTTACAGCTGGTGTAAAGAACTGCTTGGAACAAAAGAAATGATAATCGCGGCGCAAAGTGGGCATGCATTCATTCAACAGCGGAGGGGCTTTTGCTTACTTTGTCCGAAATATGGGTTTGCCCTATTAATCGACTTTTGATTGAAAATTGTATGTTCTCGAGCGCCCATCTTATGAACACACATCCGTTGTTGTTTTATTACTAACATACGTTCGAAAATAAATAATTATGTATTTCCTTCAGTTTTAGTAATAAGTAATTCAGGGGGTGTTTTGTCTAACAATGAACATTATGTTCAGCACATACTCACTATAACATCGAAACAAATCTTCCAAACACTGAAGATTAGAATGATCCTGTTACTTACCGATAGAAAATTAAGAATATAAATAGCCTCCATTCATCAACAAATCTAATATATAAAATTCCTATTCTGTCTGTCTGTGGATCGGGGGATCTGTGGATTTGTGGATTTGTCTGACTCTCCGTAAGGAAAACTACACTGATAAAAATGAATAAATTGATTGATCAAATATCAGTTTGTTTCCAATTCGTATTTACAAGACTAATAATGATTTGCATGGACACATAATAATGTAAGGTATCCTACCTTATTTATTGGTGAAGCTCTTAAAGCACATTCGCAACTTTAAACGATAAAAAAATGTTTCAACAACTAATAGCACAGATATCTGTGCTAATAGTTTGTGATGTCCAGCGATCATTTTTCTCAGTGTAGCGATAAAATTACCCAAAATGCAACCGCTCCGTCGGTAAAAGCTTCGAATTCTTGATAAGTTAATAAAATAATGAAATGTCATTTGTGACAGCGTCAAAATCAAGACATTAAACTTAAAATTCGGCGACACGACACGGTCGGCCACGGCCTTGAATAGTACAATGTTAAACAGTATTTGGTGTTGCTTAGGGATATTTGATTTTAAAACAATTTCTTCAAGTTTGTAAATTAAAACGGGGCATAGAAAAAAAGGACGTCAATAATGAAGAGAAGGCGTCGGCAGTAGTAGCGACAGTCTATAAGATCTGGTCAATTCCTCAGCTTTACAATCTTAAAAAAAAATTTGCTAGAGTCCAATTGAAAATCGGACACGTTCTAGAATCACCCGATTTGCAAAAATCGGGCTCCCGTCTAGTACTCAATAATGTCCTAAAATACCTTCCGGGCGATCCAATTGCATTTCTTACCAGCCATTTTAATGATTGCTTAGGAACTGGTTGCTTTTCTCATACATGAAAATAGACATGAACATTCAAGTTTACTAAGCTCAGCAAAAGCAAAAAAGACTGTATAATGATTACAGTCCTATAAGATTATATGTACTACAGTAAAACTTGAAAAAAACTCAATCTCAGTAGATTAAAGGTATCATTATATGATTATAACATTATCCCAAACACTGAATTCGAATTTAAGGACCACTATCCCTTTGTATATCAACTGGTGAGAATTACGAAATTTCCAGAGAGAGGCTTTAAACCTAAACAATATACCTACAGTTGCCACGTTTCTAAATGAAGCAAAAGCCTTCAATAAAGTGTAAGTGTAGGTCTCAAATATAAACTGTCGAATGTAAACTTCTTTCTAACATTTGTGCATGATGTCCCTTATTCAAAGTTTAGCTTTAAAGGGACCTTTTCAGGTTAGTCTCTAAATGAGATAGGAGTATCCATAGATACAATAAGTAAACTGAATTTTCAGTCTGAACCTCATACGGGAGAATTGGAATGACTTACAAAACACAACTATTTAACACAGTCTTCTGGAGTTGCATTTATATGTGAATACCATGAAGTTTCCATATCAATGTTAATTGATACCCTAGATCATGATAATTAAGTAAAATTGTCAAAATGAGATAGTCATTACAGAAATATTGGAATTTACTCTTAAAGAACTTTCTGTTTTCATTTTCCTTCTTTTTCTAAAGACATTATTAGAGCGCTTTTCCTTAAATTAACAAGCTGCTCTTCTGGTCCTAATGACATATCAACATTAATACTCTTTTGCTGTTTTCCTCAAATTGTATCCTGTAGTATTGGGCCAGATGGGATTGCTAAAATTACTATATAACAAAAGACACTTTACATAATGATCTCGTGAATTTATTTTTACTGTTTATACTTATTTTATACATTATACTAAGGTCTAGTAGAGAAACAAAATAGTTCGGACTTTTCCATATTATGGTACATACATGCTTGGTTGACCTTGCAGAGTACATAAAATTAGACTCTACAGATGAATGTTTAGGTGTGACCACTGACAAATAATATGTATTCATAATTTTTGTATGTGTTGTATAAATAAATGTATTATTTATTAAATTAGTTTTCTTATGTTGATAAAATTCTTTGAAATTTAGATCAAAATTTTGCACACTTCAGGCACAATTTCTAAACTTAACGGATTAAACCTTACCGTATCGCCTTAACAATCCCTTCTGTTACGTTATAGCTAGTGGATTTTACTTATCGTCTAAAGTTGGTTGAGTTTGAAAAACTCCTACAACGAAACTTATTATAGAATATTATTTGAATTATTATTAGGTACATATGCTTTCCCTGTTTGGTGCTCAACGTCTAAAACAAATCTGAACAACTTTCCAAAATAAATTGCTACGTATAGCTACCGGTGGCCTTTGATATGTGCCCAATGATAAAATTCATAAAAAAAACTCATAATTGAAAATTTCACAGATTATAAAACACTACCCACAAACTTTTTCGATAAATTGGATGTACCTGTTCAATAGAATTGAAAAAATATCATTCCTGTCAGGTTAAAAAGGAAATTATCACAGGATCTTACTTAAACTTTATTACATATGTTTTCTCATATAGAAGAGAGAAATAATCTTCAGAACTAACATCTGTTTTGATACTTCGCCACCGCTATCCCAAGCAACATCATTGGTCAATTATACCTGTAGTTAAGGAAAAATAACTTAAATAAGTTAAATTTAAATCAATTGCAACTTAATTTTGAACTTTATATACAAAATGTGTTTCAAGTAAAGATTAGAAGTTTTATATTACCAAACACTAACGTCAAAAGTATGATTTAATAGTCACGAAACTTATAAGTGAAAAAAAAGGTCAGCATTTGGTTAATATATCTTCGAAATAAACCTCATATCCTTTAATCCTTAAAGGCATTTATAAAGTATATTTTAGTCTAATTTTAACCTAATCCCATGATGCATATACTATCAATAATGTATTTTTAAGTCGCAAAAATAAGTAAGTTACGACTTATATTATTCCCTATTTTAAATCAATTGCACAAAAAGGCTTGAAAGTCAAATTTCCTCAATTTTTAGTTCGAACGGTACAAGGTCGATTTGTTATTCAATTACCCTAAAAATTTAACTTTAAAGTCCATAATACTTCATAGTCGAATACTGGCCTAAATGTTTTCTCTGTTGATTCAAAAAGTTAGGTTAGGTTAGCGCTTTAAAGAAAATGATAACAATGCCAGAACACCATTACAAGTATACATCATGTTATAGAAGATGTAAAAAGAAAGAGGAATGGAAATTCAGTAAAAGTGATTAAGATACATTGAGGGTACATGTAGTACAAGTTGTTGCAGTATCACTGATGATCATAATAGTAACATTAATGAAAGCGGAGAGGAATCAAAATATCTTTCCAGGTTAAATTCTAGATTATTATTAATTAATAAGTGGTCACTAAATTACAAAGTATCTGCAATGGACATTACGAGTTATTGTATTTACATTAGATGCATTCACGTATAGGCAACCAACTAATTAGAAATTTCATGTTATAAAGATGTACTTGTCCATACCTGCTGCTAAAGATATAACAAATGCGCAGTAGAAATGTGTTGACGAAAGCTAGTTACACTGTTTAGAAGACTGAAGTAAAACCATTGTGAACCATTTTACAATTTGTTTTATTATGATATGATACACTTATTATTTGAGGTTTTGTTGATCCTCCTATAAAGACAATTCAACCAATAGGTTTAAAACGAAGGTATTTTAGACTTTGTGGTCAACTCGTTAGGTCTCCCCATATTTATATATCTAAAACTTAAGCATTCATGTCCACCATTTTGTACTTGGGCAGTCTGATGGTTAATATTTAATTAATATAGTAATTACAACTTCTCAAAACTAATTATAATGAGCAAATAATATGACAATAAATAAAACTTGGACACATTAAGAGATGTGTTTCAAAATTTTTTTTTAATATTTTACATTTTGTTATGACTGCTAATTTTTGAGGCGCTTTGATATATTTCGAAGTGGGATCTATTATTTCATCAGAAAATTTTGCAGCGCAGTAAAAATTTGTTCTAGGGTAACCTGTTATAATGTTATAATTATTCGTGTTCAAAGATATGTATAAATGAAATGGTGGAACGAAGGTCTCTGGAAGAACTTTATCGTTAAAACTGTTTCGAAGGAAGAAGATACTAAACAAGTATGAACTTATTATATTATACATTTGTTGAATAAAAATGTAAACTATTGAACGCGTGCTCATGGGCCATATGCAAAGAGAGAAATAAGTTATAAATAGGTAATATATAGGTTAAATATTAGTAAAAAATAAGTTAAATGTACCTCAATTGGTTGAAGTTTACCTAATATTTACTAATATATGGCATATATCAGGGATATTTAACTTTAACCATGAAGTTCAATTTCCTTTATAGTTTGCGATATTACGTTAAATTTTCTTTCATTTTATTCCCTACTGTCGACATTTCGACGTAATTTCATAGTAAATTCTAACCAAATTGGAATGGTCGCTAACCTCTAAATTGTTTTATTTTAACGTATTCTCGACCAAAATTTTGCTTGGGATGCTTAACAATAGTAAATTAGTAAATTGTTGAACTGGTTCGCTACAAAAAAATGATGTTTTATTTCATCGGGCATTATTCTTTTTATTTTGAATTAATAACGTTTTAATAAACCGTGAAACATTTGTTACAGCTGTGTCTATAAAAAAATCTGGGAGCAATTAATAGGTCGAGTCTAGATTTCTACGATAAGGTTGCGTGCCACATCTAAATAACGGCGCTAATTATAATTACGAGTCCCATACTTAGTAATTCCGCGAAAAAATATTAAGAAAATAAATGAAACAGTGGTGAACCGTATTGCACGCTTGTTGATTAAGAAATTATAATGAATTCTCCAAATGGTATTTTTTTGTACTTATTAAAAAAAACATACGAAGCATGCTAAAGTATATGCTAACTATTAAGGGTACTGATTTAAATTTATGCCAAACATACACAAAGATATAATATATTCAGTAGCGATAATTAATTAAATAAAGATTGTGTAAGTAGCAATATTCCGTACTAGAGCTTTTCATTAATATGCAGGTATGCAACAATACTCCCTTTCGATGAAAGATTGTATTTCCTATTATGAAAACCATTACTCATTAATCAAAAGAGTCCGCATCAATTTACGCTGTAATAGAATAGTGAAGGAAAATCTGTATTGCCCCACAAAGGCATTAACAATGCATCTAAACGTAATTTAACTGCTACTGAAATTTCCCGAAATACTATGAAATCAGATGCTTTATTGTTCAGATACGTAGCTAAAGTGACATTTCAATTAACTTTAAAGAATGGCACTGGTTGTCTTTTTATTTCCCTGCTGCCGTTATTAGCACAGACAATTGCTTTGATTTATTCTGCAACAATTTTGCCAGTGAATAACCAAACATTCCTTAATTACCACAAGACCTACCATACAACGAATATGTACAACAAAAAAAAACAGATGAGAGATTTTCTATAGTTGTCCGCTAGATGTGAAAAACTTAACAAAAATGTAAAATAATTCGGATTATTCAACTACAGAGAGATAAGGGTTAGCATTAAAACATCTCACTTAAAAATGTGCTCACACGCGAGTAATAATAATGCATAATAAATTTAAAGGGAAATTTCGGCGTGCGGAGGAATAAAATTCAAATAACGAATAAGCTTTACAGCCACAGAGGAGCTTTTTAAGTAATATATGGTTGAAGTATTTGACAGATTTTGACGTCTATATAGAAGTCGGCGGCGCACATTTATCGTGATATATTTGAAGTATGTGATGCGGCGGTTATTTTTGAAGCAAGTATTTATTTTGCGGATTTATTTTTCATAAACCCGAGTACGCGGCGGTTATATCAACTCTCAAAACCAATAAACGTGTTGACAAGACGTCTCAATCGCGGTATTTGCGGAAGAAGCCCTCAATAGATTGCAATACCAAGATATCAGAAAAACACTCCTGGTGTCGCATTGCCTTCCAAGATTTTCAATTTCCGCTTATTTTACATTAATTTAACATCGAAATATTTGTATTTCCTGCCGGCGCAGGTAGATCTCACAACATGAAAAGAATTAATACATTTGTTCGCCCAATCGTTCAAGTTATTTAATGATGTGTGCCCAACATATAAGTAAACCGACGCAGTGGCTTGGTTTATTGCAAATAAACGCATCATCTACTTGCTTCATAAATGTAAATACGCATTATGAGGATCCTTCGTTCCATCTTTCATTCCATTTTTCTCAAGAGCTACGCTAAATCGGAGAAGACTTGATTTGCCGAGTGTTTCGCGGAACTGTGCGGAGAGACTTAATGAAAATATGAAATATCTTATTCTTGGAGAAGAAAAGAAATAAGATTTACTAAATGGCAAAACGTAAAATTTAATTCGTCTATTCTTAGTAAACGTCCAATAAAATAGACGTTATGCACGCAATATTATGAGACGGTGTATTGCGAATTAGGGTAGGCGCGAGGAGATGAAAATAAATCTCGCGTTTTCTAAGATGAAGGGCGTAATCAGTGTTCTAAATCCGCTGCATAGTTGGTAAGCTTGCGCCTATTTCAAGAAGGAAATTACCTGGCTTCAGCAGGGGCGCTACAATTTACTGCATATTACTAGTCCCGCATATAACTGCTACTTTTGTGCTGTTTCCGGTCTTCAATGCAGTCTAACTCCCTCTGCAAATTGTAATGTTAATGTTCTGCAAATTACGCAAGAAATCAGCACCGAAATTCATTTAAAATATTACATTTACATCCGCGGCTGTTTTGTTCGTGCATTCTTTGCGCTTCGTTAGGGTTGAGTTTAGAGGAGACGGTTTATTCCACGGACATTCAATGTCCAATGATTGGAGCTGTAGAAAGAAAATTTCATTCTTTAGATATAGTTGATGAGATGATACCCAATTCAATTAATTAAAGATACTGTTCAATTAACTACACTATAAGAAAGTTAAGTAATTGTACTTTCTACAAACTTTTCTTACAAATATAGATATACATTAAACTATGCCAAAGAGAATATTTAAAAAAAGTAGTAAATTTACAACAAATGTTGCCATTTCTACATATTTACGAGTACATATTTATACATATGATGGACTACATGGCTCCAGGTTTGTATATAGAATTTTCTAACCCTTAGATATTTTATATCTATAAATAATCACAAGTACAATTCACCTTATAATAGGTATGTATATTATTTTCTTAAAAACTTTCTCATGGCTGCTGTTCAAACATCATAAACTTTGTTTTGAAATATGGTTGCTAATCTATATAAGCCCGATATTTCCACTTTTAAGAATTACAAAGTTAAAAAAAGAATAAACATATTGCGAAACTGTTGAAATAGATAATCTGCAGAATGAGTATTCATTTAAATAATAGCATGCAAATAATAAATAATGTAAAAAGGTAAACATGCTTGCTTTTGTCATTAAACATAAATCTTTTTACGAGATTTCACCTCGTGTCTTAATATGCTTTACTCGGGTAATTTTCTGTTTAGTTTATCTTTGTTTGGAAAATCCAGGATGATGTAAGATCATTAGAATATTTATTTGTACACTAACTGTTTACTGACCATATACATTTTGTGAATCCGATCGCATGCAGACTAATAAAATTTTTGTCAAAAAACATTCCTAGGATTTATCTTGGCTATACTATATCTAATAATTAATTATACATAAACATGATAAACTTCTTTTTAATATCGTTTCTCCGCTGCTCATTCTGCGTACATCGATATAAATGTTGTTTCAAAACATTGACATAGTGATTATTTAAAAAACGGGTCTTTTAAATAACTATAACTCCTTTTTAATAAGTTAAAAAATGAAATTTTTTGTCTGGTCGACTGCACGTGGCTCTGTATGTATCGACCCCGACCTGGTAGCAGCATAAGCCAGAGGCGTTTAAACTCGTTCTATTCAGCATTTCACGGCCCATTACAAGAGTTTTTCTGCAATAATTTATGATCTATTCAGTGTTTGAAACAAGGATGTCTGTCGAGTCTCTCACAAATAGATAAGTTTATTATTAAAAAGTGTTCCACTTGTAATTAATTGTTCCGTATACAGACTTGACCACAATTTATATTCATAAATTAACTAGCGATAAGAAAATTCCTTTATGAATTCAGATTAAATAAAAAGAAACTTCCCAACAGATTTACATTTTGAATCCGGATGATTCACCCAAAGGACAGGTGAACTGGAAAAGCTCGACAATTATCATATCCTCTGATGATTGCAAAATTAAATTTAATAAAATAATCGTTTTTCCAATGTCACCTTTTCGGGGTATACCTTAGCAAAGTGTGAAATATAATTTCGCTCCGGGCATTAACGAAATTCAAATTTGGTCTCAATCCTAAAGTGATCACCTGAAATTGTGGCGTTATTAATAAAACTGAAAAAAAATTATAAGATTTATTCAGCGTCCAAGTAGCTATAAAAAATACCAATAAAATGTTCGCCTAACTAATGTTGGCGCAGGTGCACGTGAAAATGTAAAAAACATGATCATGATCAACTTCCTTTATAACTTTTTTCTGCTACTCATTCTGCGAAGTAAATATTGTTGCAAAATATTGACGCATGCGCAAACACTGAATGTTTTTTAAACAGTTTTAAAATAAATACTTAAAACTCGTTTATTTAGTTACTTAGAATAATGAAATTATCAGAATCTGTTCAGCTCATGAAATATTTCAAAACTTTCCAATAACTTTTCAATTATGTAAAAAAGGCCAATTATTCTGGAGCAAACTATTTACTGTTGACAGGCTATGCACCACCAGAGGTTATTATAATTTAATAAATAAAGTTTCGAAACAACATTTACATCGGTGTTCGCAGAATGAGCAGCGGAAAGAGGATATTAAAAAAAGTTTATCATGATTATGTTTTTTACAGTTTGATGTACGCATGTGGAAGATTCGACTCTTGCTGGTTGAAGATAGCTACACGACTACCTCTAGTCCGACTACTTATGTCTTTCCTGTACTTTTATTACCTGTTTCCATGCCTACGAATCCAAGGCCAACGACTGTTCACTCTTCTTATTAAAAAGCTCATACATCAGTATGCAAATAATTTTTGCTAGCACATGCGCGAAAAGTAGTAGTGTTAGACGAAAATTTTATGTAAGTTTTTTGTGGCCCTTTATGCGTAGAGTAAATCCTCAAATTTTGGAAATTGTATCTTTGAAAGTGTGGTGTCCCGCAAGGATCTTTGTTAATTACGCCACAATTTCAATGGTTCACTTTAGGTGAAACACCCTGTATATGTTTTTCTAAGCAGTAATTTTTCTCAACATGTGATTTTAAAAAGATAAAAACCTACAAATTAATAATCTTGTAAGAGCAAACCATACTCTTTCAAATAATATATTTATAACATATCACCATATTAAAAATCGTATTTGCACACTTTTAAGTTAAAATAACTGCACGAAATTGTCGATCAATAAAATAAGTATATTTGAGATCACGTTATGAAAAGTCACCTTTTCCTCAAAATAAGTAATTGTTTTTGTCAATTAGTTTTTATTCAAAATTCTATGTACATATTTCGGGCAAAAATTATTCAGTTGCTGCTTCAACATGAACAGTTTGACCATATCGCTCCTTCTTCTGTGCAGTCTGCCAATAATTTTTTGTGGAGATGAAGAGTGCGTTAGACAGTTCGTGGAATACGCCAACAAGAAGCTTCAGAAACTGTACATCGCATACGACGAGGCCGACTTTCTCTACTATATAAATATGACCGCTGATAACTTGGCCACTTCCATAGATGTGAAAGCTCGCCTAGACGAAGAAATCCGGGCCATAAGGAACACGTTGAAGAAGCAGAATGTGAAAGAATTCGAGGACCCTGACCTGCGGAACCAAATAAAACTCCTCTGCTTAAGTGAAGACATCCTTCCTCCGGAAAAATCGGCCGAACTTGACAAAATTGTCAAAGAGATGGAAACCATATTTTCGACGGCTCCCGTCAGTAGTTTCCATGATGAATCACTTATCCTCACCCGAGAAGAATTCATGAGTAGGATTGCTAAATCCAACAACCCTGCACAGTTGCAACACTTATGGCTTGAATACAGAACGGCTATTGGAAGACCCATAAGGAATCTGTTTCCTCGTTTAGTGGAGTTGCAAAACGAAATAGCTGCACTAAATGGTTATTGCGATCAGGGATCCTTTTGGAGAGAATCTTACGAGATTCCGGACTTTAAACAGAAACTCGAAAACATTTGGCAACAAATAAAGCCATTTTATTTGCAACTTCACGCGTATGTCCGCTTCAAAATGCGAGAAAATTATGAAGCATTAATTCCAAATGATGGTCCCATTCCTATGCATCTCATGGGGGAAATTAACGCAGAATCTTGGGAATGGTTGTCTGAATCGTATTATCCTTACATGCACGATAATTTCAACATGACCAAAGTACTACAAGCGCGTAAACTTAGTCGGTTGAACCTATATAAACTAGCAGACGATTTTTTTTCTGGGCTCAATATGCCAAAAATGACTGAAGGCACATGGAAAAAATCGTTGTTTGAAAAGCCTTCTGATAGGGAAGTTTTGTGCCACCCATCTATAAGCTACACATTCACAGGCAAATTCAGGATCATTGACTGTCAAACACCTGATGATTTGACGGGCCTTCCAGTTGCCTGTTGGGCAATCGGAGTGATCCACAGTATTTGGCAACCTATTGACCAACCTTATATCTATAAAAAAGAACTACTCATTCCTACGATGAACTGTTTGGGGCATTTAGCAGAACTTTCTGTTTACACTATGAAATACTTAAACAAATTATCTAATATCGAAGGTGCTCGTACTGAGGAAGCTTTAATAAACAAATTATACTACGAAGCCCTCAAGGATATTCCGTTCTTGCCATTTAATTATATCATAGACTTGTGGAGGTGGAACGTATACTCGGGAGCAATTAAACCAGAAGATTATAACTGTGAATGGTGGAAGTTGGTTTTAGACTACCAAGGAATAGAACCACCAGTAGATCGAACAGAAAACGACTTCGATTTAGCAGCCAAGTATAGAGTTAACATTGGGAGTCCATGCATTGGATCGTTTTTGTCCCAGATTTTAGCGTATCAACTACACAGAGGCCTTTGCACAAAACTAGGTGAGTTTATACCTAATGATGATTCGAAACCTTTGCACGAATGCGATTTGTCTGGCAAGAAGGAAGTTGGAGAATTATTAAGTGCTGGGCTATCACCAGGCAGATCGAAACACTGGCTTTATTTATTAGAAGTTGTTACAGGGGAAAAGGAACTGGATGTTAGTGCTTTGTTGGATTATTACAAACCCTTTGTACAATGGCTTGAGAAAGAAAACGCACAGAATAACAATTTTATAGGGTGGGGGCCAGCAAAAAGGTTGTGTTCTAGACAATCTGACTGACTACATATCGTCTTATCAATGTAAATTTTATATACAATATATTGTAAATTATATCTACGTGTACATTGTATGTATTTAAAGCTGCGAACGAAAACTATTTTCGAACTCCTGGTGTATAGGCAACTTTAACTGCAGACAATGTATTTTTTATGGGGATGTACGCAAACTTTTTAATTTAATATCAAACTATTTGGTACCCAATGAATTGATACAACTAAAGTGTGCCGTGACCTATTTTTCGTGAGACAGAGTCCAAAAGAACTATCAACGTAAATATCGTTATCAAAGACAAAGTCCAAAAAACAAGCCAAGACACATTGTACCAGTGTATTTAACGTTTCCAAATACTTTGATATTTATGCAAAAATAACCCGTGTATCGTTAAAAAGAAGTTTGTATATGCCTATCTCCATAAGAAATACATTGGCTGCACTTAAAGTTGCCTATACGTCAGGAGTACCAAAATAGTTTTCGTCCACAGTCTATAGATTAAAATTAGATTAATTAATAGAACTGAATTTTTTTAAAATATAACTGATTCCAGAAATTCACGGTAGTGTAAAAGTATTATAAAAAAAGAAGAAACTAGGAAAATTTTGTAAAAAATATTTATTGCAATAACTATATATTATACAAATTCTTAGTAATAAACAACTATTTATATATTAATTCGGAAATAAATATAAATTTTGAATTTTGACTACATATTTACATATTTCTAAATATCTATAACAAACTTTCTTTTTGTTGAAATATAACACTAATAAAAGTAATTATAATGCATTATAAATTAATAAAAATAAAACATATCATAGTATGCTTTAGTTTTTTTTAAATGTATACCCTACGATAAGGGGAAAGCCCTCATTTGAATAAATATTGTGTCCTACATAATGTCACTTATCAGTTAAAATAAAAACAATTTTTAAGTCGCTTTGACTAAATTTATAAACTAATAAAGCTTAACCACTACTTCAGTTTTCAGAATAATAATTGCAATCTTAAGTGACGTATAATAAAACTAATTTGTCGCCGTATTTGTCCCCAGCGTTTTCATAAGTTTGTAACAATCTTGCAACTTTTTCTTGTCTCCTATCCTTTCCAATGTTTTGGCAGCTTCTGCCAGCATGCCAGCACGCTCGCCTGGAGAAGAAATTAATTGCCCTGGTAAATGGCGGCAAGCCAAGTACAAAGCTGTGGCATGTTCTCTTTCACCTCCAAACATTTGATTTTTATCTGCAGCAAGACATTTCCCATTATAATTATTTTAATATTTCATCAATTTCTACAATATGTAAATTTGTTATTGCAAACCTTTTCCACAAATAAGCGATGATTTTGAATTTCTATGGCGCAAGCTTCTGTCCAAGAGTTGTTCGGTCCTACCGGGAGCTGCTCCAGCCATCATCCTTGATGTAGCTTCATAAAGAAATACCCTAGGTAAGGCCCCCTAAAAAGAAATTATTTATTCATATTTTAATACACATGCATTTTATTTTTTGTGAATATTAAGTTTTATTATAAAGAACGTAAGAAACTTACGGAGACATGTTGAACAATGCTTCTCAAAGATGTGAGATCTCGATAGAAACCAATGAATATTGAATTGCTGACAAATGTATTAGCCACATCGTTTTCCAAAACTTCTTCCCAAAGGGATGTTCGAGTTTCCAGAAGCCAGTCGCACACCATTAGTTGTGTTATCTAGAAATACAATGATTACAATTTATAGATAAACTATTGCACTTAAATCATTTCCTCAATGAAAATTGCTTATATCTAGTAAATATCTTAAGCTATTAAACTAATTAAAATTAATTTTATCAAACAGATGATGATGTCTTCCTTGTCCTGAAATATTGTTCTGACTACTAAAGAAAGTGATAAAATTAGTCAGCTGCGTTGCACTGAAGAGGCACTGCACTGATAAAAATACATGCAATGCAACTACAATGCACCGTAGACAACAAAAAGAACCTGTTGGAATTTCAAAATTAATTCAAAATAAATCATTTCAGATAAAATAATTACCAATGCTAAATTGCTCCTCTGCTTGCAGCTATTGAATGACAGACTGTCTTCAATAAATTTACCAGCAATGTCACAATGGTAAGAAATAATCTTTGGAGATGGCTTAGCAGCTGTAAGATAAGACTTCCTGGCCTTATAAGCAGCTATTACTGCTTTTGGCAAAGGATCATTTAATGCCAACAAATTTTCCGGTACGTTCTCAACTTTGGAAAATAGAGCTTCTATGCCATCTTCTTCTCCTAATAACCAATTGCAAGCCACGGCCAAGACGCTTGTCCACCAATGAACAACATCATCGTCATATTCTATTAAAAGTAAATAAATAGTCAAATCAATCAAACACAAATTATATTATTACTTACTTTGTAATGTAGTTAAACTATGTATGCTAGTAACATCAGTAGTTACTGTTTCATACAATAACTGGACATAGTTCAATACATCAGAAGTGTGTGTTTTCTTTGCAGAATTTTCATCCTCCAATTTACATCCAGGGGCAACAAGGGTTTGAAGCGCCTTCTCTAAAATGTGCTCACGATATTGCTGCAACAAAAAATGGGAAAGTAATGATTAATTCTCAAATGTTAAAAGAGAAGGTATCTCCATTTTGTTTATTTATTTATTGCAACACGGGGATACCTTTTAACATCCCTGTTGGGCCGTATGTCAAATAATAATGAATTGCTAAATAGTAATCGTTTTGAGCAATTTACTAACCTTCATAATATACGACAGAGGGTCGGCCTTATTTCCAAGTACAGCATATGGGACAGCATTTGCTTCTAATTCATATGAAAACTTTTGAGTTACGAAAAACCTATATCCTGATGGCGTTAGAATCCATTGCAGCCGTGAAGGAATCGACTCGCAAGAGTTTATCGATGCGTATTTTGCCAACCCTAGATAGTACCTAAATAATAGTTTAATTAGCTATTAAGTTAGTTTATTGTCTAATAATAATTGACGAGTACATAGGAAAAAAGATGAGGGTCACATTTTGAAAAACAAACTAAAAGTCAACGGTGAAGTAAAATGGAATGGAATAAGCGGAAACAGAAAAGAAGATGAGAGTACTACGTTATTGGACAATAAAGTTTTGCTATACAGAGGAAGATAGGTGAAGGTATCAGTGATTGTAAGCAAAAAAGATGATCTAAAACATAATGGTGCCATATATGTGAAGTTCTAGGTCAGGATGGTAGATATTTAAAAGAAAATAAGGCACTGTTCCTGACTAATTTATTTTGTTCAGAAGGCGACCGGTTTCGTCCGGCTAGGACATCAAAAACTACAAAGGCCTGAGGATGATCTTTTCTTTTAAATAATGGCACCATTATCTTTTTCTCCCAGTACTCTTTAATTGAAAAGACGAAAATATACCTATGAATACCCTGCAGAATGTAGTAGCAACTGCTTTTAACGCGAAGTGCCATAGCAACATATATGTCAATTAATTGCGGATGGGTCATCATACCCCCTGTAGCTTCGGCCAGATTTACAGCATTCAATGCCAGAACAAAACCTAACATATGGCTAGTCTCTTCAGTTTTTTCAACAAGGTGGATTTGGTTTAGTTTGTGATAGATTAGCGCGAGTTCACGACTCGATGTCAGTGCCTCATGACGGGTAATTCTGGAAAGAATACATTAAATAAGCATATGATTATCATAAATTTATAATAGTGCAATTTGTAAATAGATACTTAAACAACCAATATAAAATATACTATGATATTAAAATAATTAAGAATTAAAATTACCCATCAGCTAAAAAACCTCCAGTATATTTCGAAAGCCAACGTCCTATCCATAACCTATGGAAAAACTGCCTGAACACTTGCCAACTAAATGCGACAAATAAATCGAATCGCCCTGTGGGCAAACTCAAACCAAAAGTTTGTAAACTTCTCTTCAACTCTTGCTTAGCACCAACTCCATCTCCCTACAAATATAAATATTTCATTTATTCCAAAAGGAATAAAAATTACGGACAAACATTACCTTTGCCAAGTAAATATCTGCTTGCCTCTTATGCTTCCAAAAACTCTGTGCTTCTTTAGACTTTGATGGAATAATTGGATCTCCATAGACAAACATTTTTATTAAACAAAATCCAAGAACGACCAAGTTTACAAGCCATATTAGGAAGGAACTGCTGTCTAATCGCCATACTGAATTGTGTCCATCTGTCGAAAACAATGATTAAATTAAAACTATTGTGTAGTTTACAGCATAACGCGGTTATAATATGCGATAATTTTACAACTTACAATTTAGAATATTTCTTCCTTCAAAATTAGTAGAATATTCTCCGGTAGCGCTTCCAAACCTATTCAACATTATTCCGAATGGATTGATGGAAATAAATGCAAACATAAACATGCACAACGCAATTCTGGTATGATCCAACATTCCACGGGAAATTCCCATTTGTTCATCGTCACTCTCTTCCTTAATCTGAGTTGGATACTCGGGGCTAGAAGGCAATGAATGTGCAGGAGACAGAGATGAAACATCTGATGGAGGTGGGGTATCTGCAGGGTGGAATTCCGGAACTCTGCTTTCTTCCAGCGATATGGTCCCAGTACTTAGAAGGTCTTTCAAAGTGTTCTTACGAGCAGCCATTTTCAGGGCCAAGTTTTCTTGCTTTAACTTTGTGTTAGAATTTTGCAGGAACCTTATATACTCTATCGTCTTTCGAAGGATTGCCGATTTGTTCAACTGAAATTTTTAATAATTTTATAGGTAAAGGTCTGTATGTGAAGTTAAAGGTCACAAAAATGTAAAAGATGTCATTTACTATGTGATAGCACTTCAGAGGCCTTATCTTAGTTTTAGGATGATAAAGTTTGGGGTTCAATAATGACTTTCACATCATGAAAAAGAATAATTTTTGTATTGTGAATTAATTTTTTTTTTATTTCTAGTCTAGTTGTAATGGGTTCTATTCTATTATTAAATTGATATAGTAACTTAATTGTAAAAGAAAAGAATGTTCTAAACAGGATGTAGAATATAGAGTACAGTTTTCTCCTTGTGAAATATTAATAATAATATTTTCTCTACTTGCTGGAGTATTATCACTTGAGCAAATAAACTCATTAAGAAAAATTCTAAGACCAATCCTACATGTTCGAAGATGGTATTTTATTATCTTTGGTGATTTCCATGTTAAGAGGTATAAAATTATTATAGGTTTATAAAAATGCACTATTTTCTTGTGAATTGTGTAATATATTTGACAAGCAACGTTTCGGCACAATGCTAAAACAATAATTATACCAATAAATATCAAGAATATACGACATCATTAGTAATTTCATTATCTTTTTCATATACATAATAAATAGTCACGATAATTAGTGTTTAAAGAAAATTTAAGGTATTTTTCACCACTTCATTAAAAAAATTATTTTTAAAATTTTACTAGTCATATGATGTGATTTTCATCTGTGATATTTATATTAGTGTTTTATGTGTTATTTATTTTTTATGTATATGAAAAGAAAATGAAATTACTAATGATGTCATACATTCTTGATATTTGTTTTAGCTTAATAAACGCCAAAGCATTGTGCTGAGACTTTTCTTGTTAAATATATATACACAATTCACAAGAGGATAGTGCATTTTTTATAAACCTATATTTTATATGAAATCTTGACGTACAAAATTAATAAACTCGTTTCTCCACACTTTACATCCTCTCCTCTACTTAACAAATAAATCCTTTATGAAAATAAAAGCTTTACCTTAGCATCCACTCCAACAATCATATTTTTCAACTCAACGATTTTATCATTAATGCTCGTCCTGTACTTCCTCTCAATAGCATTGTGAGCACTCCTCTTCACCTCCTTCACCTTTGGTTCTTTTCCAGGTTGCGCAGGCATTCGGTTAATCGCCACTTTTTCTGAATCCAAAACTAACGGAATGCCAGTGGCCAGGATTTGCCCATTTGAGTTCACTAAAGTATGTAAAGAAGTAGGAGATGGATTTGTTGGATTTGTGGAAACTGTTGTTATCGAAGTTGAATACATAACTGCCTGACTAGGTTGCTGTTCTGCTTTAATAAGTTTTGCCTGAAGGACAAGCTGTTGCATTTTGTCCATAGGAATCTGGCTTATGTTTGGTACGATTACCGGTTGATTTTTCGGTACATTCTTGTTTGCAGGTATTTTCATAGCATTGCTTTGTAAAATAATCCTTTGGTTGCCTGGCAATTGTTGAATGTTGGAGTATATCATAGGTTGCGTTTGTTGTGGTGAAGAAATGATTAATGTTTGATTCTGAAGTGCTTGTTGCGGCGAGGAGCTCACTTGCTTTGGAGATACTGAATTCTGCGCCAACTGAAGGTTAGGAAGATTTTGTAAGGTTAAAACTTGTTGTCCAGTTACTGCATTGTAAACAGAATTTACTGACGAATTATTAGGAGTCGATACATGGTTGGCATTGAACAAGTTTTGATCCAAAGGAACAGTGTGCTGTGGGGTAGTGGTGTATCCATTGTTTTGATTCTCCAATAAGTCGAAAGATAAGTCATCCATGGGCAATTGCTCGTCTAGTTGAGCTAAGAGAGCTTCATCGGCAAAGAAATCATTCTTCAAAAGCTCTGACTCACAGTTCGTCAACAAATCTAAAATATGATGATGCAATATTATCATATTATCATTTTAATTCCAATACCGTTAGGTTATTGGTAACAACATTTTTATAATCATATAGTCCAATTATAAAAGTACAAATGCCTATTGTTCTAATAGAATATAAACATTACTTATTGTTTGGAATAAATATTGTAAGGTTTGCGCTAGATAAAGGGGGGAGTTTCAAATGTTTTATTGATGATATGAAAATGTAAACAAATAAAAGTTTAAAGATCTTACCTTCAAAACCGCTTAATTCGTTGATATTAAAGTCGTCCACGTTCCCGAAATGGGCATTATTGTCACCCATTTCGAAAATAAATTGTTCACCCTTTCACTATTTTATATTTTAACCAGATCACCATACAACTCTGAACGAATCATGTGTAAGGTATAAAATCTGGTGATTTGACGTCATAATTGCGTCTGTTTGTTGCTTAGTCATCTAGTTCTGAAGAACTCAACTAGTAAATGTTTTTTAGTTAATAGGAAATAGTTTCCGTCCTTACCGACATATACTTATGCAGTTAAGTATTTATATTTTATAGAGTACTGTAATACAAATCATTATATAGCCCTAAAATAATGCCATATATGATCAAAATATTATTAGCATATTTAAAAGTTTAACATATAAAAACGTCAATCGTTAAATAAATTAATATGTAAAATTATGTTAGGCTCTCTTATATTACAGGAACCTGGCTATTTTAGAAGACCTATCGTTAAACCACTAAACCATAAATCCCTAAATCTTTGACAACTGTAAGCATCTAAAGGTTTTGTTGATTAACCTCAAATATTTTAATGTCATTGATTTCAATGAAATACGCTTTTCAGTAGAACTTTTACTAAAAGTAGCTAATAACTTTCAACAATAAGATGATAGCAGTGCAAGGGATGAATCAGTCAGGCATTCCTGACAAAATGTGGCAGCCGCCCTTCGTAGTATTAGAAACTTCTATGGGAGAAATTACCATCGAGCTATACTGGAAACATTCCCCACAAACATGCAGAAACTTTGCCGAATTGGCCAGACGAGGGTATTACAACAACACTATCTTCCATCGAATAATACGGGACTTCATGATTCAAGGAGGCGATCCAACGGGAACCGGAAAAGGAGGTATATCCATTTATGGACAATCGTTCAAAGATGAAATCCACCCAGAGCTAAAGCATAGTGGCGCTGGTATTTTGTCCATGGCAAATTCCGGACCGGACTCGAATGGATCCCAGTTTTTCATTACCTTAGCACCTACGCAGTGGCTAGATGGAAAACATGCAATTTTCGGTCGCATAAGTGCAGGAATGAATGTTGTTAAAAGAATAGGGTTAGTTGAAACTGATAAAGGTGATAGACCGGCAGATGATGTAAAAATTATTAGAGGTAAAATACTAAAGTCTTAATACAAGAAATATGTTTTTATTTTCTCTCATTAAAATGTTACCTATCTCTCAGTTGATTTAAAATAAATTACTACTTCTGTCCTGAAATAGTTGCTACATTTCAAATATACATCCAGATTATTGGAAATATTCGAGTTAAGTAATTTTTCTTGACATGGTTATCAGATGTTTTATAAATCTAAGTGTACGATGGTCGAACTTTGTTGATACTCGTTGCTCTTTTGTTTTACGGTGTGTTGAAAACGTTGAATTTTGACATATCGTTATTTACCCACTATTTTGGGGCAGAGGTAGTATTTATTTTATTGCTCACTGTAATATTTCAATGATAATATTTTTCTCATATCATATTTTAATTATTATGAATTGATGTTTACTAACAAAACATTTTACATTACACATAATACAAAAATACTTTGAAAACATAATTAAATTGATTCCGATTTATACATATATATATTGTTTGTTTTTGCACCTCTAGCAAAACTATAAGAAAAGAAAATTGAGAAGTATCTTCAACACAACTATATAAAATTTATAGAATATTATTAAAATTATAAATCATTTCATATATCATTTAAATGACCAACTACAAATAAATTTTAATTGTACTTTACAATTTCAAAATAAACTGCAGTTGAGTATGCATGTAGTATCTTATTACATTAACTCATTTTCTGGCATATTAACCTAGAAATAGTTTTAACATCTGAGTAAGGGGAAAATAAAATCACTTGCTATTAATCGTTAAAGTAATTCCTCAGAAATTAATTGCATAGTTTGTTAAATGTCCCCTTTTAAAAATTACTAACATGATGTATGTGATTTTCACGTTTCTTTTTTAATACGAACTTATCAAGGCCAATAGCACTAGATTCGTAGACAAATTCTCATATGTATGGCTTCTAAATCCCAATATACATGCAGATTAAGAATAACCTGAATCAAGAAACCTTAAAAATTTGCATGAATTACTTATACATCTAAACCAAACTTGGGTAAAGAAAACTCACCATGGAATATATAATATATGTATATTGTAAATATTACTTAAAATAATGCATACGTGCTGTGCAATATACATACTATAACAATAACATAAAAATAATAATATTGTAAAGTTAAAATTATATGCCAACAGACAGTACTTTTAATGTCCTACATAAAATAAACAAAAATATGAGCACATTAAAATTGTATTGTTCTCTAAAATATTAATATATAAAAATCTGTTATATACATCTGTGGGAATATATCTATACTTTTATTATGTAAATAATTATTTTTATTTGAGGTAGTTGGGTAAAGTAATTGCTTACTTCTTAGAGATCTGAATATTCTTGTATATGGTATACTTATGTAACTTATTTAAATAGAATTAAATACTTTGGGACAACAAATAATCAGTCTTACATAAATGGCAACTAAGATAAACAATAAGAATGTACACATATAAATATTATAAATTCATAAACAATTGATGAAACGGGACAAACAATAATGTGTTTTTTAAGTTTCCAAAGATTGTAAAATAACTGCGAAGGTGTACAAACATGTGTAACATCATCAAACAGTGTTTTTATAAGTTCATACAACTAATGGAATGTAATAACATTTATCAAATGTAAAGGCACATTGTGAGAGATTTTAACAGATTTACGGGTAAAATTGGTCCATGAATTAATTATACTGTATGCTACAACTGAAAATAACAATAATCAATTATAAAACTATAATGATCAGTCTTCTAATGTAGTAACGATAACATACCATATTACAATAAATGCATTGCACTAGAATCTGTTAAAATGAGCTGCAATGATTATGTGACTACTTGACTAGACTTATCAGTCTATCATGAACAGATATGTGGTTGGTTTTAAGTGAAGTGTTTCAGTCTAGGAAATCACAGCTATGGAAACAAAACATGTGAGCCTTTGATCAGCCCTTAGTATTGTGCAAGTACCACTTCAAAACGTACCTCTAAAGTGCGAGTTTATGACTCAAAGGTGCAACACAAGACACTTATCAAATCTAATTAATATTTGGCCAAAGCCTCTAGTACCTTATACTATCATCGTATTATATCTTACAGTAAAACTTATATATTCCGAGCAAATTACAAGCTTAGAAACCCAAAACCAAAAAGAAAAATAATAAATTTGTTAATTTCAACAAAAAATATATATATTTAATCACAATTAAGTTAAATAGGGTCGGAAGCAAATAATATTGCAACTTTAACAACCAAACCCCCAGTTAGGCTAAAAACTGCCTCTTTAGCTTTTGAATAACAAATTATATATATACAATGTATAACTTATTAAATATAATGATACGCCGATTTGTGTAAAAGAATTAAGCACTTCAGACCTCCGCTTGCTCCTAACAATCAGTCTTATTTTACAGTAACGTTTACATCTATCAGTCTTATTAGTTACATTCCGGTGTGAGGAACTTTAGCAAACGTGGTTGGTCCCTGTGCAGTTAATGAACAAACAGGCACTCTGAGATATTACCATTAAGACTAACCTAAAACTAAACATTACGTGAGTACAAATTGTGTGACCACAGATAATACATATTGCACTGATCTCAGTCATCTGGCAAATGGAACCGTCAGATACATAAAATATATATTAGAGTAAAAAAAAACTTAACACTGGGTTAAAACTATTTTGGC
This sequence comes from Quadriops clusia, assembly GCA_033557875.1. Classification (NCBI taxonomy): domain Eukaryota; kingdom Metazoa; phylum Arthropoda; class Insecta; order Coleoptera; family Hydrophilidae; genus Quadriops; species Quadriops clusia. Next base: position 11,898 of record JAWQRP010000005.1, on the reverse strand, counting down.
AGTTTTTTGCATATTAGAACTTTTCTTTTACTCTCCATCGTCCACACTGATTTCCCGTCGCATTTCTTCCCGAAGTGTTTCTTTCAACATTTCTTCCTTCTTTATTATTGTAGAAACTTGATTCATGGGCGGCATTATAACTTGTTTTCGATGGACGGATAAATCTTCAACTTGGTCATCATCGTCTTCCCGATCTCTCTCTGAGCTTCCATTTGTTTCGCTGTGATTGTGATCACTGCCAGGGGCTGGGGAGGGAGTCATACTGTTTTGGTGCATGTACTTAATCATGTTAGGGCTTGGACTGGGACTTCTTGCTCTGAGGTTGGTCGGGCTGGTGGAGTGTCCGGATATAGCTGCATGTGCTACGGCGGCAGCTGCCATGGCGGCCAAAGCTTCTCGTTCATCTCCGGCTCGACCATCGAGGGCGTGTTGCATGGCCTCGATTATCAGTGAAGAATTATTGTTCATTCCGTGTTCTTCACTTTCAGAGAGATGGCCACTGTAAGGGGAGCTAGTACCGCTTAATCCGTAAGGGAAACAAGCGCTGCTTCCATTTGAGCCTCGTTTAAAAGGCCTGCTTGTAGTGATGCCCAATTTTTTCACTTTGTCGTATAGTGTACGAGATGGCACTCCGTATTTGCGAGCGGCTTGCAGGGCAGACATGCCATTTCGTACTGCTTCAATTGCTGACATGATGTCGTTTCTTGTATACTGCTTGTAGCGCTTCCATTCTGGCTTTTGAGTAGGGACGTAGGTGGCTATTCCGGAGGAGACACCTCGTAGGTCACCTACGTAAGATTGGGGTGAAGTGGACGGAATGGCCATTTTGGGTTTTTCTTCATCTTCTATTACAGAGAGGTCAGTGTATGGGGATTGGGCATCTTCGCATGGTTCAGTTTTCATCATCTGAAAAATTTGAGGAACATTTTAATTAATTCAATTCAATTTATATATATATATATATATATATAATATATATATATATATACAGGGTGTTAGGATTGAAATGTAACGCAAAAAATCCGGCGGTCTTTGATCTTCAAAGAGGCGGCAAAGATGCGACAAATGTATGTATGTATGTACATTATTAGATGAATATTAATGTTTTTTTCATATAAGTATGTATGCGTATTCTTTCTTCTCTATTCATGGTACTTTTCATATATATCTTAGGAAATTTAAAAGTTGTAAGAAAAGAATGACTAAAGAATTTCTTGAAATAGAAATATATTTTTCTTCGCTTAATTTAAAAAACCTCTTATTGGTTATTTATTACATTTTCTAAATTTCCCAAGATATGTATTAACAAAATATATATATACATTATTACATTACAATGTAGCTTAACTGTATCATTTATTTACATGTCATGGATTTGGTCCACTACATACCTTATTTTCAGGTCTATCAGTATCAGATCCATTTGAGTGTATGCTTTCATGGCTATCTGGATGACACACTAAACTGACAGGTTGAGATGAATCAGCTTGGCCTTGTCCTAAAACTGTTCTCAGGATCGGTGTGTCCCTTCCCATAAGCAAACTGGATAGTTTCTTTCGTTTTAGAGGAGATAAATCATTTGCTGCGTCGTAGTGGTTGAAAATGGCAGCCGCGGTTGCAGCAGCATGAGGATGGTTCGGAGGAGGTACGGCAGAAGAATGAGGAGGTAGTGACAATCCTGGCATGGCCCACATTCTGTGGTTCATGCTAGGAGCCTTTCCGTACATGCTGTAAGGATTTTTGCTGAAGTTGAGGCCATTTGTTGAGTGAGGAGGAGAACTATTGCTGCTGCTGTGTACGGAGGAATTGAGATTGGTGGAGGAGGTGCTTATGCTAGGGGGCGATTCTTGAGTCATGTCTTCATCTCTTGAGCTGATATTGAGGCCTCTTTCGTTGATTCTGTGGTCTTCAGAGAGACCTTTAACTTTTAAGGCGTGGGCAACTTTTACAAGGCCACTGATCTCTTCCTGTAGAACCATAACTTCACCCCTGTACATGTACTCGAGTATTGCTTTAATTTCGGCGTACTTAACGTCTTTGAGTACTACTACAGGGTGTTTACAGGATAAGCTAGAGAAGAGCTCTTGGAAATAAGGGGAACAAGCAGCCAGAATAACTTTATGGCACTTTATCTGGGTTCCGCCTTCGCAGACGAAAGTCACATCGGTGAAGGACTCGCTTTGCAGCAAATGATTGAACACGTCCAGAAGGTTGTTGCGGTGGCTGTTCCACCGCAAACAAAAGTGCTGCGTGTCACTTCCCATTCTCGTAGATGTTTTTGTTGGTAATTTTTGAAAAATCTGAAACTAATAGTTTTTAATGAAAATATGGGAAAACGGGGAGCTTGATTGCGATCATTACGGTCATGTCTTGTTTTTAGTTTCCCGAGTTAAATTAAAATGTTTGGAAAAATGGATTTTAATCGCCGCTATAATCTATGTATTGCAGGTGAACGAATGAGTGCACGCACTTTAATAATTTAAACGTTAGCAATTAACAAATGCGTCAGAAAGCTATTCGGATACGGCCGACTTTAGAATGCTTAAATTATTATTGAACTAGAAAGTGGGCAAATTATAGTCTGAATGTGACGGGACGAAAAGTGCGTTATTTTCATACGAGTTTAAATCGAACGAACTATCGCGTGATAACGCGCCGCGATCATTGATAAGTCAACGTGGTTTCCTATATATAATAAAAACACTACCGCTCGGGGGCTAAACATTTTTCTACTTAAAAACACATTAAATTGCAAAAATATCAAGTCGGAACGGGTACATAATAAATAATGCGTTTTCGTGTTAAGTGGGTATTGTTATATGTAATACTACTAAACTGCTTTTTTTTCTATAATATTTCAGAATATTATATTCGTAGGGAATAATATTAATAGAAGGAAATAATAATATTAATGTAAGAAAATTGTAATAACTGGTCGTATTAGGGGATTTTATTGATTATTATATTATTCGCAATGATAAACAAACATATTTGCATTAAAATGAATAAATATAAAAATTGTGCAAACTATGCGCTAGAACTGGAGAAACTAAAAATAAACGCACGTTGTGTAACCCTCGCCATTCAGACACAGAGCAAAAATTCACCACACCTAATCAAACCTTCCCTTCACATGGGTCTAATGCACTCACGCACTGTCAGTTAATAACTTTGGCTAAGTTTGGGCTTTGGCACGAATCTACCCCGGCCCATATAAGAACTCGGGCCCTGATTGGCCCGTGAGATTCCGCACCCCGCGCAAACCCTTATTTATATTGCCGGTCTTTCATCCGGCGAGGAAAAAATAACATTCTCGATTATAATTACAAATGACAATGCAATGGTTTCGTTGCCTTTGGGTGCAAGTGTAGAGTCACACGTTAATTTATTTTGTTTAACATTTAGTATCTTTTAAGATTGTTTGCACTTTAAAATATTGACCGCTTAACGTGCGATAGTAAAATTTGTTTTAAATATATCAACTTAAGATTAATTTGTTTTTAATTAGGATGTGTTTGAATGCTTATATCCGAGGTTGGAAGTAGAAATTGGTTCATTTATTAATTGTACTATAATATGTTAAAAACATACGGAATAACAAGCAGAAGATTATTTCAATTGTTTATAAGTATTGAAACAATGAAGTAATATTTATATTGTTTTGTAAAAAAATACGTCTATATAGTGTGGCAGCTTTAAAACTCTCAGCCCTAATTTAAATTAGCATACCCGAACGGTTAATATTTAAAAAAGGGGTAGAGTTCCACGAACGGGCGTTTGTTATTCGAATGTGAGAAACTTGCACAAAATTAAATTTAAAATAAAATTAGAAAAAGTACTTACAAATTTAACAGGATGTCGCGGCGCACAGAAAAATATCAAAATATCATTAGCACAAGTTCGCAGGAAACAGGATGCGAAAATAGAGGACAGCTGTTTAGCACTTTTCGGCAGAAAAACTAAGTTCGTCTCGCAGAAGCTCTGACTGGCTTCCTACACCATAGCAATGAATTTGGGCGAATGCAAGTGAACCGCAGTGAAATGGTACCTTCGGTGCGTTGTCCGAGAGTCAAATGCACGCACAATCTATGCGCACTTTTTCACGCACACGAACTTTTCGTCAAAACGCCAGAACGAATTCTGAAAAATATTTATCGAAAACCCCGCTCGAGTAAGCGGGGAGGTTGTATCAGACACACGCAACTCGCGCGGGGGTGCGGGCCACAACAAGTGTGGTGGGGATAGGCGATGGGGTAGGTGAGCTAGCTGTTTGATAGCAGAAATAGTAAAAGAAAAACACATCCGTCCGTCTCTCTTCCTTGTCTAGGCTAGTGCACAACCGTGGCACTCTTGTAAAAATGTTACAAGTCTAGGACCGTCTGTGCGTTGGATGAACTTCTGCAGACTGCTGCGTTTGATAGTCGCACTATTCCAGAAACTCGCACACCAGACGAAATTATCGCTAAACAAATTCTTGTTCAGTAATCTTTTGCACTTTTAAACGCATTTACTACGAAACAGTCTCATTTTAAGACTAAACTTACCCTTTGTTTTAAAATAATTACTAATAATGAAACAATTTATAATATCAACAGAAATAATAAATTTGGAAATCCAGGTCAAGATGTCCCGGTCCATTTACAATATGTGTTTATTTAAAATATTCCCTACATTATGTATTGAAGTTTAAAATATGACAAAATCCATTTAAGCTATAATTTTTTTAAAAATGAAAATTGACATGTGCATAATTTCCTTGAATTGGACGTACATACATATGATTTATTATTCCCTACATATCGATAAGAACTGTAGACCAACATTTTTTATTAAATAATGCACCTGAATCTTTTAGTTATAAAGGCCTGAAGATGTTGATATACACGATGAAACCGGTCGTCTTCTGAATACTGAATGAAACAGTTAAGAATTACACACCAAATATGATTTACGCCAAAAATAGCCAACATTTTAAGTATTCCCTTCTGTTTCGATTTTTAATATACCTATAGGTTACAAGTAAAACTATTGTAATATTCGGAGATGTGTAAATAAAAAATATGTGTATAAACATAATGTAACATTATTTTCTGCGGGAATCCGTAAATAATCGCCTTACCTGAAATGTGAAAACCTTTCCTATTATCCTTGTGCGTTTACGGCACCCACCACGAAATCTGTGGGTTTAAGTGATAATAAAACAAGACCTTCGAAAATCGGCAATTTGCACATTCAACTCCCGATTAAACAGGATGTCCATGTAGAGACTGGTTTCCCAATCTCCGAATTTGAAATGGTACGAAAGTCTTCACCCTTTCGTCGGTGAACCCTTTCACGCGGCAATTCGCATTATCCTCGGATTGCCGGACATCTGCGACCAGTTCGGGCCCAATTTCACTATACACTTTAAATTCTCATCTTGGCAATAAATCACGGTTAACTTTTTACTTTGCTCTTACTCCTTTGGGCCCAGAGGAGCGGTAATTTCCAGGCAAAGGGTTGATGGCCTTTTTTGGCATTGAAACCAACAATAATACTTTTGTGGCAGGGATTAAGAAATTTACGGAATACTTTAATTCACCCTTTCTAAGATTCGTTTTAGTGTACCAAGGTTACACCAATTCTCCCTTTGTAACAATAATTTATAAGAGTTGGTATTTTCAAGATCATTAAGCAAATATACGCATAATAATGCAATAGCATCGCCCTCGATTGAATAATAGTAATATTAGTAACAAAAACGACATCAAAGGTGCCAAAAGTCGATCGTCTATCAGTCTATTTTCCTTTAGTGACAACAGTATGATTCGTATGATGTTTAATTTTGTGGAACGTAGCAGATATTAAATCTCAGTAAATAGTATTTCAAGATAAGTACTTTAAACAAACGCATGGTAATCAATCGCAAATAATATATAAGGGGGCAACAAGCCAATTTTCTAATGGCATTTTCATATGTATTTAATTTGGTCAATTTTTCAATACTATCGTCAATTTAAATTTACTTTTTGAATCTTATGGGTTGACAATCTTTTGCTTTAAAAAATCCAATACTGGGTTTTGTCATACCTACTTTCTCTGTTTTTGATCCACAGGCAATTTACCATTAGAGGCAACTTGTTATTATAAAATTTTTCTTTGCCTTTCTTCTTGCGGGGACATTTTATTCAAAGAATCTCACAATCTGTCAAAAAAAATATATGTGGAAAGCAAATCGAGAAGGTCCTGTTGCGTCTTAAATTTTAATGTAATATCATAACATCAATGTCATTTCAACTCTAGAAGAAAAAGTTTATTCTAAATTTGAAGAAAAAAATAGTATGTGTAATCTACAGAACATTCACAATTTGAAGTCATAAACATACTATTATTTCATTTGTTAATCTAAACAATCGTGTAGCAATTTAGAGTCAACAGTGGATACTTAATTTGGATCAGCCTGGGTGCCATTTCGGATAACATAGTAAAAAACTATATTTATTAACTTAAAGTAGGTACTTATAAACAAATAAGTAATAAATACTCTAAACGGAAAACTATTTGAAGAAAAAGCCCTAAAAGTTATGTATTTTATTTAATCATATTAGTAATAGATCCCAGCAATAACAACGAACTCCTTTGTTGTTGTGATGCAGGGCATAGCCCCAAAATTCTTAATCGACATCCTCAAGCACAGTTACGTGGTAATTTCGTAACGCCTCCCAATCGCCAGCAGAATGCATTCTCCCGAACCGTCAGCGTCATCGTCGAGAATTTGGGTTACGTCGACGTGGTGTTTAGTAACATCGGCGTGCCCTAGGATGGAATATATTCAAATAACAGATCTCTTGCGGATGTAAATAGAGGCTAGGAAGCGTTATAAAATGCAGGCGACTGGTGCACTAAGTGGTTGACCTTGGCCAGCAAACCACACACGACATTTCATGGGGTTCCTTACACCCAAACTCCGGCCCCCTTGCTTCGCGGAACCCCTTCCCAGCTTGCTCGTTTTTTTTTTACACGACCATCGCGCGCAATTGAACAGTGAATTATTTAGTACCTGCGCGGACGACTGATGGACAGAGGCAAATTATTACTTATTGGCGAAACCTTAGGGATGTCATAGGCTGCGGTTTGCGCTTGTGTGAAAACCAAACTGCCCCCAGAACACACCTACAAAATGACGATGCACATTTGTACCCTTTTTGCAATTAGCCATTTCTCGAGCGCTCGTTTCGGCCGAACACAATAATATTTTTACGACCATAATGGAACAGTCAATAACTAATCGTTTTCTGATAATGCTGTGAAATTGTCGGTTAAAATTGCCGAACATCAAACGGACAATTTCATATCGTGCCATTCTACTGCAGGATAATTATGATTTCCCATGTCTAAAAATTACGTCCTATCGATCATGGAAACGTACAACACTATTTGATTACTTCAATTTCGTACCTGCGATGTCGCACTATACCAAAGAGTAATTTGTTTACAATGAAAATGCACCTCAAGCAAAATTAGGTACATGCGGGGAAAGACATCTATTCCCTATATACACCACCGCACTAAATTTCTTTGCTATTATACATTTTATTGCCTAATACAGATTTATGTAAAATATTTCAAAAAAGAGTATTGATTTTCAAAGCGAAAATAACGCACAGGTTGCGTGTTGTAATCCGGGGGAAACATTGTCACCAAATACAAACCGCATACAAAATATATTACGAAATGTTGGCACGTGTAATTGGCTTAGAGTAGAAATATAGAAAATCATTGTCATTAAGACTTAAAAATTATTATTTAAAACATAAACACAAAGATAAATAGCGCATATTGTACACATAAAATAAAGCGGTGAAAAATAGAATAATAAATGCACATTATTTGTTAGAACCTGTAATTTTACGCTCTGGGGCCTAAGATTTCGTTGTTAGCAGCAATTGCATTTACTGTAATTATACCTCTTTGCTTCTTACCTACGATAAATTATACATTAAATTACATACAGAGATTTCTTGCGAAAATTCTCGATTTGAAAGGTTTGATTTTTTTAACAATAAATCTTATTTCTTCTAAGAAATATATAAAAAATTGATTCAAGATACATGTGTTTCAAGAAATGCAAGATTTATTTTAGACGTTTGTAAATTTTAGTGAAGTATAAATTTATTTACTAATAAAATTAAAATATATTACTAATTTTATAATTGTAAACTTGGGGTTTCGTTTTTATGTAAGAAAAAACGTAAGATCCAAATATAATTTTTCACTTTAATATTTTCGACGCTTTTAAATATAAAAATAATATCGGTAAAGTGTTATGCGCATATATACTGCTCTAAATGAGAATTCTTTAGTGCTTATGAGGGCTGACTAGCAAACAAACCGCACTCTTCAGATATCTCAAAAATTACTAAGCAGAATATGATGAGATTTTCGCAGATGCTTTAAAACATGATTTGAAAGGTAACTACAACGCCCTTTAGGCAAAATATATAATTTTTTTTTCTTATCGATTATCGTACAAAATCTCGCTGTGGTGACACACGTTGCAACATAAAGAGCATTTTATCTTTATGAAATTTTGAAAAATATTACCAAATTTTTAAGAAATCTGAAAAGTTCGAAACAGATTTAAAATTCTCGCGACGGGATAGATATACGTTGTCGTTGACGTTAGAGAAGGACGCATGCTAATGTTTACAAACAAGTTTGTTTACTAGTCAGCCACCTTATGTTACCAAGTCATCGCAGACCTTGATTCATATGCATAGAAACAAATAACAAAAGTACAACGTAAAACATAACTAGTCAATCAATAACTAGCACTGACTAGAAGAGGTCACGTAGTTATCCTCATTGAACGTTTGCAGAATTGAAGACAAACAACAAGAATACAATCTTTTATCAGGAGTGATATGAATTCACCGCCCTTAAAAAATACATCAGTTACCTAAGGTAAACTTCTAAAAAGTGTACTGGCGAATGTTCTCAATTGCAGAAAACCTTGCCTGTCATTTAGATGCCAACTTAGTTTGAACAAAACTTAATTTCAATTAGCTTCCAAAGCCAAAAGAACGCAGGATAAATGAGTAGACTGAAGTAGTTGAAAAACTACCTGCCGATTTTTGATAGATATCACGAAAGGCAAAAAAATTTCGAGGTAAGTATCTTAGGTTATGACTATCCAGAATACGTCAGAATAAAATAAAATAAAATTTGAATGCTACTTGATCCAGTGAAAATGTAATTGACATAATTTCATAACCGTTTTGAATAACCAAGTAACTTGATTTCTGTAAAAAATCCACCAATTTATATTCACAAATACTTGATTGAATGGAAATATGCTTCCAAGGAAATGTCATCATTTAACTATCAAATAACTAATCAAAATTAATTCTATAACACCTTTAGGATGTGGATCAGGAACTCATATTTTTGTATAATGTCCAAATCTACTTCTTAGCAAATACAACTGCAAAGAATAACATCACACTTTGTCGATTTATAACAACAACTATTTTGTACATTGTAGTTGGTTCATGTTTAAAAACAATATTTATTGCAGCATCTAGTCCTGATTTGTGCTATGATGTTATTTTAGATCGTGATCTATTATTTACATATAAAAACATCCGTGGTGGAATAAATAAATTCGGATTTAGAAATAACAATGCGTAAAAACTTAACAGATCTTTTATGGAACTACAAGTCTATCTTGACTTTTGAAAACGACAAAAACAGGGCATCTGAACCCTTAAAGGATAAAATCATCCTTATTTAGATGATGCGTTAATTTTCTCGAAAACGACAACTGAAAAGTTCCAAAAACTAAAGCAAGTACTTGCTTGCCTACAAACCGAACAGTGTTTAACATACTTCGTATAGAATCAGAATGGCTTAGTTAACTGATCATCAAAGCGTTGATTACAATCACTCAAGTTTTCCCCCTTTGCTAATAAGCTGATATAAAATCAGCCATTCGCCTTCTTCAAAAGCATCCAGATGAGTTTACGAAATTATATGATTTTATACGGTCAGATTATTTGTAAATTGAAAATGATATATAGGGGAGAGTTTCCATAATCGTACCGGTCTCCTAAATCGTACCCCAGTTAAAATTCACTTAATATGGAATGGTAACAACATTTAATACCCACTATAAGAAGTATAATGACTGATGATCATAAATATCCTTCAATGTCGTCGTTGTTTGAAAGTATTTTCCTTATATTATCATACCTAAAAGAGAGTATGGAAAGTGGAATGTAAAAAATATGACATTGGCTCTTGAGGCCTCTGGTAATAAGAAGTATGACTTCAATGAGCGCTGCAGATGTTTTGGAATACCAAAACCTACGTTCAAAAGACACGTTGAAGGCAAGGTGAAACGAACTTAATCGTCTATAAAAAAGAAGGGAACACTAACTGCTCTTCCACAAGCTATCGAAAATGACCTTGTTAAACACATCCTCCAGTTGGAAGCCTCTATTTGGACTTAATATAAGAAATGTAAGGCAATTAGCTTTCCAAATTGCTGAAAAATGGTCTTCAACACAAATTTAATAAAAGAACGAAGATAGATCGGAAGAAATGATTGTACTCATTTCTAAAAAGACTTGCACAGCATTCAGTGAGGCAGTCAGAAAATACTTGTATGGCTCGTGTAAAAGAAACTGCTAACCGATTTTTTCAGATACTCAAAGAAATGTTGACTTAAATAAAATTGATAGTACAAGGATTTTTAACATGGACGAATCTGGATTTACCACAGTCCAAAGTACAGCAAAATAGTTGCAGAAAGGGGAAAGAAAAAAGTTGACAGAGTTGTTAGAGGAGAGAGAAGTGTCAAGACAACAATAAGGTAGTTGAGTGGGTCAAAAGTTTCACAATTTAAACATACTGCATGAAAGTATACTTCATTTATAACTGAACAGAACAAAAAACACATGAAATTAAACGTTAATAAAGCATTTATTGCAAAATAAAAATTTAGCGCAAAATTTAAGAAAAGTAAAATGAAATTTACAGCGCACACGCAACTTTTAAACATAAAATGGTGTATAGTGCTTAGAATGGGTGTGATAAATGCATAAGATATGACGACGCGTCCATCCTAAACTCGCGTGTTCCATTTGATCTGAACTATAGACGCTACCAACTGCGCGCCGAAAATCTTACTAACAGGACATACCAAAAACACACGCCACAAGCATCTTTTTATTTTTGCACTGTTGTTCACTACAAAATTCGCGCATGCGCTCTAATTTCACTGATTCAGATCTTGAATTATTTTATATTTTTCTATTAATTATTTTAACAAATTTAGAGTAACAGTATTTAATTTTTTTTAGTGGCACACATCTTCTCTCGTAGTTAATTTTCCATTAAAATTTTTTAAAAAATCACTCAAATACCCTATTGTTTCTTGTATCATTGCATCAGGCTTATTTATACCGCCAATGTTTATTTTTAAAAGAAAACATTTTATACCACTCTTAAGTAGAGAAGTTCTACCAGGCAGTATAGTAGAAATTTTTAATAGCGGCTATATAATAGCGAACTTTTTATTATATGGCTTCAACATTTTATAAACTATGTGAAGCCGACATTAAAAAAAAAGATTTTGTTATTACTCGACGTTCGCTCAACACAGCAAAAGTTTGGACGCTTTGCACTTAGCAGTAGCTAAAGACGTCATTTTACTACACTTACCCGGACACACAACGCATAGGCTGCAACCACTTGATGTTGGATTTTTTAGCCCAATGCAAACTTACTACAGGGTGTCCAACTATCTTCGCCTCAGAGGGGGAGGCTCTTAAGGTTGAAATTCGCTCAATGCAACTGCCGAACCGAGACCGGCCGGGTACCTGCCTGTGTGTGTGTGTGTGTGAATAGAAAAGCTGT
>JAWQRP010000004.1:0-78436 GCA_033557875.1 Quadriops clusia | reverse complement strand
AGTGGCGCAACCATCGATACACACTCACCATAGAAATTATATTCCTTAAAATGGGAAAATTACCGACGGACGGACGGACGGACGGACGTACGTACGTACGTTACGACGGTAATTATGTTTGTTGATAAAAAATCAATTTTTCATAAACAAATATCGTTTTTCATTTATTTGCTACAAAATATACTACTCCGTAGAACTTCACTTATTAATATCGTTTTTCATTTAATTTAAAATGACGGCTCTTGAAATGGAAATGGTAACCAATGTACTCGTTGATTACGTTAATGCATAGAACGTAATTATGTTTGTTGATCATGGAGTTAGTAATATTCGCAGACGTTACAGCCCTATAGCTTTGGTTCAAATCACAGAAAATAAAAATAAACCAGGCTAAATCAGTACAGATAACATTCGCAACAATGCGCAGAGTTTGTTCACAAGAAACTATGGTCAACGTACCAATTCCAGTAAAAACTGAAGCCAAGTATCCGGACCTACATCTCGAACAAAAACTAACGTGACAATAGCACATGAAGATAACGCAGCAATAGGTAATTAAACCTCCAAGTAATCGAGATATCGTGGCTGTTAGGGCGTGAAAATAAATTGTTACTGGAGAACAAACTTCTGCCGCATAAGTACATATATTTGACATAGAACCTCGCAAACCCCTCGTATACTAAAATATTCTAAAGAATATAATTAAAAATATTACCAGAGTGCACCTTGACATATACCGATTAGAAATACTTCCAACGTTACGGTACACAATAACCAAAAGTTCCATTTTTCAATAACGAAATTAAGAATCTCTCAATACTCTACTACCTACCAATGCATAGAATATCAACATAACGAATTAATCTTCTGTATACCAAGTCTTGTCAACACTAGCAAGATTTCTGTAAATGGATGATTTATCTATTGACGTTAATTAACGTTTATCACATTTACTTATTGCATATGTATTGTGAGTAGATTGTAAATCAAAAGATAATCATAAAAAAGAGTATTGATAAACCTCATAAAGATTTAATATTAGATTAATTCCATAATTAAATCGTCCATCCTTGGAAAAGTAATATTTCCTGCCATACTGCAGTTTCCTACAACTTACACGAACACCCAGAAGTTTGCAAACCATTTTTTTTTACACACTTCAGAACGATGGAGGCCCGAGATACGCTCTACTAACACTTCCCGAAAGGTTTTACGATATCCCGTAACATAACAAAATTAGAACGTTATTGAGCACAGAGCAGTAACCATAATTCTGTCTTCTTCCGCAGGAATGATACCATAAACCTCCTGGTGCATGCTCTATATAAGTATAAAAATGATGGTACAGCGCTGTAATATAATTTCAGGTTACCTAGTAGTGTGATTAAGGATACTGTTACTGTTACTGAGGCTATGGAAATGTTTCGTCTAAATTAGAAATAACTTCCTTTGCAAGAGAATATAAGAACGTTTTGCTATACTTACTTCCCCAATGCAGGGGGGACAAATTGCTAGTTTGGTCCTAAACGTTATTATTTTTAAACGCAAGAAGCGTATTTCTTCTACTTTATCCGTAATTGACACCGTAAAAGGCGGTTTTTCATCAGGTGGTTCCCCTTAGTCCAGGCCGAGCAGCTTAATGCAAATTGCTTCTATATAACCGCTCCTCCACATGTGAAGTCGTTAGGGAGCGTAGTTCGGTTTTATCCCTAAAGATAAATTCTTGTAAAAGCACGAACCTTGATTTTTATGTCACCATTACGAGTGCAATTTTACTAAAGATCCTTTGACTTCTCCTTCCTCGCCTTAGTTTTTTTTTAAGTTTAATGGAACGAACAGTGATACATCTGTTACAAATCTGGTCGTTAGAGCAAATGTGTAAGCATTTTGTTGGTGGATTTTTAGCACTTATTTTATTGTAACCAGAGATGAAGCTTTGTGAATAAATTACGGTCGTTAAGTCTCGTTCTACAAAAATTTAATATTCTCATAAATGCTCTAATATTAGGAGGGAACGGTGAGAGAGAACATCCCAGAGAACGTCAAAAAGTATATACGAGAATTGCGCTCGTTGGAAATAGTTTTAAACGAAATTTTTGTATAATAGATTCTTTTCTGTGATTTCAAAGTGGATTTTCTACATTTACTTTTAAAAGTTGCAATTTATGTTGAATTGACATGAAATTATATAAACCTATTTAAGACAATAAAGGAACTAAAACTTTAACTAAGTACGTAAATTTCAGTCGGTGGTTTAAAGCATTAAAGCAAAATATTTCTGTCGCAGATTCTGAGGATGCTACAAAGTTTTAATTGCATTTACAGCTAATTGATACAGCCTCGGTCGAAGAAAGTTCCTTTGTGCATTCGAAAGCGAAAATGAAATCTTTCATTTCTTAAATTTAATTAATGAAATTTAGGTTTCATGAATACAAAAAATATAAGCATTAGTCACGCGGAAGAACAATCAAACCCTGCTGATGTAATTAGTACCGGTTTATAAAAATTTACTACGAATATTGTTGAGAATCTGATTTAATCATTCGGGAATTTCAGGCGAAGAATTAATTGATGGACTGATGTAATGAAATTCTCCCAACTGAGACGTTGGGGGAAATCTTCGATTGGAGTTTATTTTTAGGTGTCATTGATTTTCCTTTTTCGTTCAATGGAGCTTGAACAATGTAATAAGATTTTCTGAAATTAATGTGTACTTTAGTCTCCCGAACGAAATTATTATAAAATTTCAAACTTATTCAAGGATCAGAACGTCTTGAAAGGGTGTCAAAACCTTTACGCTTGTTTACATTAACAACTTCATTGATGGCGTAAGTGCGACAGTCTAGACCGGTGAAAAACTTCCTATAAATACTTTTTGTTTGTTACGCCTCACGTTGAAGCTTACAAGGTTGTTTTGATATCACGAAAATAATCACTTTACCTAATCTTTTCATGTACGAATCTGTTTTCGATTAAAGTAAGTAAAGATCGATCCACATCGTATATTGGATCAGGCTCAACTTGCGATACATCAAATACTTCCAAGTCCTCAATAATTTAACAAAAGACCTAAAGTGCCTTATTTAAAATTTATATGGAGAAACAAGGAAGTTAGAAGTAGAGTGTCGCATGTGAACGTTGATATTGTCAAGAAATTCTACCTCTAACTTCTATAAATATGCTGGTAGCGAATCGGGGTGCCAAGAATTCAGCTGCAGCACGTAAATGTTTCTATTCTAGTGCATAATTTATACTTATGTACATAACGGATTTGCACCTCCTTTTGTTCCATTCTCACGCGCAATATTCAAAAGTGCTTCGCGAGAGTGCTGGAGGGACAATAGACACGTCCAACTACGTCCTACGGAACGGATAAATGCCCCATTCAAACGACGCTTAGAACTAAATAATGAGTCAATGACCATTTACTTCCTCTTGATGGCCGATACTTTGAGAACATGCAATTTATTGGACCGGTCCAGTGCCCAAAAATAAGGCAGGGCGTTCCTGTTCTATTGCCTGGTGACACCAAGTAGGAATTATTTATAGGAATAGGCATCAGTCTTCATTTGATAAGTGGCCGTCATTAAACTATCACTGATACACGCTCTGATAATTGCATTAAATTTGAAAATACGGCAATTAACAAATTGGTTCGGTTGAAAACACGTGGCGGGCCGCGGCTAAAAATATAAAGTTCGAATTCTTTCGGTGGCCCAGAATTTCGGGAGAGGCTTTTTGGTGTTTGTAAACCTATTGTTCCAATTATAGGTGTTAGGGGATCAAATGTTGTAATTGAAGCTGATGAGAGTATTCTTAAATAACTTTAGAAGAAAAGCACCTGTTAAAATCTGGTGAAGTTAATTTCTGTTTAATAGCATTTACTTACAGTGTATTTTATGTATGTGTGAGTATGTAAATACGAACTGGAGTGCAAAGTAATTTACTAATGAAAAACTGAATAAGAGGGTATAATATGGGATAATAACTATAATAAGTATAATAAGTATGCATACTAAATTACACGCCCTGTAATAAGCTTAATCGTAATGTTAAAGCTGCACACTAAAATGACCTCTGTGCATATAAACTCGGTAAGCTAATGAAGAATAGATTATGCATGTACATGGAACCAAGAATTTATGGTTATTAGAAATATAAAAATTGATCATGTAACTCAAGTGCGTTGGCGAAACTTTCTATCATTTAAATATTCATACGGTGTTATTATGTATTATACACACTCGTTAAACTTTAATGTTATGTACACTTATCTATTTGCTAATAGGTGGTTATTAGTTGCACGCATACACGTTCATATTTAAATTTGATTGATATCTGTATTACTGGTAACTGTTGCACAATTGGTGGAGGCGCACAATCAAATCTAGAGCAACTTTTGCAGTAATTATAATTTTCAATTTAAAATAATAACGTTACAAAATAGTGTTATATTAAGAAAACGCTTCAAAGAAAAATACTATTCTATATTTTTGACTTTGACAATGGACGAGATCGCGTCCCATAACTTTTAGGATCTAACAAAGAAAACCTCAAAAAACAATTTCCAATGTTGTTCTCTTGCAGTACAGAAACTAAAATCTCAACTCATAATTAAATTTTTAGTTAGTAGTAAACATTTTATGTAACTGGTTATATTATAAAAAGTAAAAATTCAAAGTTGACAATATTTTAAAATTTATTCAGTACTCCTTTACACAAATTCACGAAGACTAACCTCGACGCATGTCACTCATAATTCAAGGGCGTTATAAAGCAGCACCCAGCCTATAAGTAAAAAACACACAATCCACTCCCTTTCGAAATAGAGGTTTTAATGCACTCTTTTATTACACAGGCTATGATGTGCATGTCGCTTAAATTACAGTGCATGCTAAGTGTATTTGATCAGCTCGATCTTGAAGTTGTGAGTGCAGGAAAATGGGCGTGGCCGACGATGGACGAGAATGAACTTGACATTATTTTGCAATAAGTGTAACAACTATATTTATAACTATTATACCACAGCACTGTGTCAAATTGAAAACTTGGGGGAATACACGGACCGGGCTCGCCCATATGCTTTGTCTACTGCACGAATTTGCATAAATTAATGCCATTTTACAATGTTAATTAGTTACGCAATTCTGGGCCATAAGTTTTATAGTCCATTAATTCTATTTTTCGTACGCGGACATTGTGTTATCCACAATTTAATTGGGCGTTCTCTGATTCGAATGCAGCGAATGCTTGTGTTTATTCTAACGAGCCCTGTTTGCGTTATGCAGGCGTGAGCGTGAAAACCTCATCACGCCATTGACCATGCGATTTCATTGATGTACTGAAAATACATTCGCATCAGATAGTTGCACATTATTCTCTGATGAAAGCGCCTTCTCTGTTTGGGTTTCATTTAAAAATTTGCATTCATTTTGCCAGAAATCCAACCGCCATGCCAGCAGATAGCAAGTAAGGGTAAACAAGCAATACACTTGCATTTTACATACTTCTGCAAAAGTACGCTTTTATATGATATCTGCAAATATACTTTTACTCCGTTTACTTCCGTAAACTTACAATCTTTTTTATTTAATTGCTTAGATAAGGCGTATAATTTGTATTAATGTGGAATAAACAGGATTTTTAAGGTATCGTAGGGTTGTAAAGACACTAAGAGTTCAAAATGAATTATAAAATAAAGCTACAAGTTTTTGGAAGTTAATTTAAAAGCCTATGGCACAGAGAGTTTGAATTAAAAAACTTATGGTTAAGAACAATACGAAGGGTTTTAAATGACCTAACCACTATGGGCCATAATGGTAAAAAAAATTGAAAATGAGCTAAAAAACCTACTGCTATAAACTAGTACGTATTGTGGTGTGAAAGAGAATTAAAAAGAGCCATGGTTGTAAACTCTTTTGTGTAGAATTTTTGTTTTTCTCTTACTGAAACTTAAAAGTTATTTGCTAGTAAACTGGAACTTACCTTGCACAGTTAACAATAGGGGAAAGGTCGTATCTTCTCTGTTCTTTCAACATCAAGAACTTGATGGGCAAATGAGGTGTGCCAAATTAATCAAAGCACGCGCCTTATGCTGCCGGATATAAGCAAACGGTCGTCAACTCCTTTGTACCCCTTTCAGCGCAGGAAGCACGTGTGGTAACGACAAGCCGTTAGACGGAACAAATTGTACCCTTATTAAAAAATTTTGGTGGATCCAGTGTAGTTAGCGCGGTCACTTTGCGTTAAATCTCTCATTCCGCGAATAGATTACATTTAAGCTATAAAAAATAGTCCAATTATCGCAATTGCAGACTGTGTAACAACAAATTTAGCCAGGCAGGATGAAATGTGAATGAACCGAATTTAATGATTCCTCTTGAATTTCAACGACATGATAACATCTTAATAAGAGGTTTTATATTACAAAAGTAAAAACTTTACAAAGTTTGACAACGGTTTTACAATGATTCTCTAGAGCTTTGATACTATAGGGTAATTTATCATCTGACAAATAAATATTAAAATTCAACTAATAAGTATTGTAGATTTCTAATGGGATAATTAATCCTAATTAAAGTTTTGATGTAAAAATCTAATTAAGTTATTCTGTCGAAATTGAACCGTTTAGACTTTGACGGCGCTTTAGTTATAAAACAAACTAATAAAGGGCACACAGCATATGGTTCACACATTGCGCTTTTTACAGTTTTCCCCAGGCCGTTAATCCACTTTAGCCTAATGCCTGTTGGAATAGAGATCTTAATCGCGACGAGCCTTTTCGACATATGAGGCAATATTTACATAAACGTGAAACGGCAGTAACCCACATATTAAATAAAATGGGTCATGAAGACTATAAGTACACGATGTACAAGGAAGTAATGATATCCATAACACACACTCCAGGAGAAAACGTATTTTCGTCTATGCCTGATGAAGCGTGAAATATGTAGGAATTTTTAATTTAAATTGCACCCTAAGAGTATAAAAATTCCTAACAAATATAACACGCTCTGCGACCAAGTACATATACAATTTTATATAGAGCCCAAATTCTCTTCAAATGTTAATTTTAACAACCCTTATTATCATTGCTCTTTTCATTATGAAAGCGCTTCCGCATAGGGGGTACAGCGCACCACAAGAAGTTTCTAATTGAATAGCTATTTTTTCAGCTGCGGGGTGTCGATGTATTTGTATCGTTTCATTGAATGAATAACCACAGGCGCAAAGACCGCAGGAACAGTTACCTGATAACGCTATTCGAAAATTAGATGAATTCTCGAAGGATTATAAATTCATATTTGACAGCTATTTATTATGCATCTAATAATATAATACTCCCCCAGGGTGTTTAATAATAAATAATACATTTTTAACGATTGCCATAACAGACACTTTTGTTCAGATTTTTTTGATTCGAGAATAATAGTAGCTCGCTATTATTTTAAACTTTTATTTTTTCTTTTAAACTTCGACTACAATTTAGAAACATACTGGCGTTTATTTACAGGATAATAATTTTTTAACACGCTTTACATTAAATAAGTAGCAATAAAGAGAAAAATCCCTTGTTACAAAAATCCAATTA
This sequence comes from Quadriops clusia, assembly GCA_033557875.1. Classification (NCBI taxonomy): domain Eukaryota; kingdom Metazoa; phylum Arthropoda; class Insecta; order Coleoptera; family Hydrophilidae; genus Quadriops; species Quadriops clusia. The sequence continues at coordinate 70,842 of JAWQRP010000004.1, read as the reverse complement.
GAAATCAGCTTAGGGGACATTTTCCAAAATCGTACCACTTAACAAATTTTATATAATGCGGAAAACTGGTATGCCCCTTTTAAAAACTAGTTATACTAATTTTTACAATGGTATTCACTTTACCATATTACTACATAAAAAATGTTTTGAAAATAGTTTTTGTACGTGCGTTAATTAGAAAACGATGAAACGGTACAATTTGGACAACTGGTAGCCTAAATCGTACCAGTTGGTTGACAATGTCGAAATTCCGTCCGATTGGTTTATCCATAAGTTTATAAGAACGAAGATCACTAATTTCTACCGCTAATAACGTTTTTCAGAACTTAATCCTTAAAAAGTGTAGATATTTAAATATTTATTTATTAAAGAAAACTTCAAGGTGGGTTGTGTTGAATAAACTCGTTTTCGTAGGCAAGATAATCCGTTTTTAATGATGACAAAGATTGTTTTACTTTGCCCTGAATATGCCTTGTTAAAGTAGGTTTAGGTACTAGTATGATTTAGGCCCGATTTTACAATCCTCAGTTATATCTCTGTTAGTTAGCTAACCAATCAGCTATGGCTATTTTAAAATTTCCTGATAGTTGATTGGTTGGCTAACTAACTGAGAGATAATTGAGGATTGTAAAATCGGGCCTTAGGCAACTAAACACAAGGGTACGATTTAGGCAACTCGCTGCTTTCTTTTAAAGTGGTTTCATTTAACCTTAAAATGAATGTCACTATACTTTTGCAATTGTTATTAGTAATAGAGATCATCTAAGATTATATTGACGAAAAAATAAACATAATTAAGCTATTTCTAGAAGAGAGAGAACGTATTTATCGTTATCCGCATTTTACATCAGTAGCGCCTGATTTTCAAAAATCACCCTCAACAGTACCTATCGATTTTCACTTACACTCTTTCCGGTTAAAAGTAAACATAAGTCACTATACTTCTAAAGATGGCGTTAACTGTGATCATAATTCGATATTTAGCGAATTTTAGATTTTAGGAGATTTGTACGATTTTGGCAACTTTCCCCTACATTTTGCCCTAAACTATACATTAGTCAGATACAAAATATATAAAGTATTTTTTTTTATAATTTTCAGTAAACGCCAGACCAAACACAGAGAATGATTATGGACAAAACATGGAAACTAGCCACGAGGAACTGGGATTGCAAAATGATGAGTATCCTGACTATGACTCAGAAGATAATGGTCATAATGATGATAACGATGATGGGGTTATCAATCCAGAAATTCACACAGAACCGCAAACCTTTATAGTGAAAGAGGGAGGAACGGTGTACTTACCCTGCAATCGAACAAATTATGGTAGGCAAAATAATTTATTAGCACTTACTATGTATAGGTATATGAATGCATATTTAAATTCCACGATAGGAATATACAGTGTAATCGCGGTAGTCCGAACTAATAGCTGCAAGGGGGTGTTCGGATTAGTGAAAAGTTCGGATTACAGAAAGTATTAGGAAAAAGGCTGTAAAAAAATTAAACAGTATGTATTATTGCACATAACCATATATGTATGTACCTACATATTTTTGCTATTTTTACTTATATAAAAAGTAGGCATATATGTATATGTTTTATTAAAAATTCTAGTTACATTAAAAAACAAAAATCAGTCTTTTTTAAAGAAGTCAGTAATTTTTCTTTGTTTCACCAGTTCGGATTACTGGAGTGTTCGGAGTACCGAAGTTCGGAGTACCGAGATTACACTGTATTAAAATAACTGGAAAAGATAATACAAAGTTCGCACTAAATTAAATTAATCCTTTTCAGAGGCCCACGTAACAATGTGGTTACAAAATGGGGAGCCATTGTATCAAGATTCAATCCAATTAAAGAAAAATGAACGATTCAGTGTGGGCAAGAACGGAACACTTATAATAGATAAAGTTACCGAAGAAGATAATGGGAAATACACTTGCACAATTATGACGACCCCCCCAGAAGAAAAAAAAATTACTCACACTGTCACTGTTGCTAAGACACCAATGATCACAGAGCTTTTTGCTGAAAGTGAAATTGTAAGTTGTGATTTATAATTTTTAATTATAAATATTATGTACATTAATATTATCATATTATGATAGTTAAATGCCGGAGAAACGTTGAAACTAACATGCATAGCAGAAGGAATACCTGAACCCAAAATCACATGGTCCAAATCCGGAATCCAAGTTGGTGATCATAATCCAGTTTTAGAAATTACCAACGTTGAGCACTCCAACGCTGGAGTATATCAATGTCTAGCTGACAATGAAATTGGGGTAGCTCACAAACCTCTCACAATAAAAGTAAACCGTAAGTATTCAATTGATAAGGAATTTGTTTTCAAAGCTTAAAAGACTAATAATATATACGCTGTATATTAGAAGTCACTAATTGTTATTTTAAAAATATTAGAATTTGAAACATCAAATTTTACCCGAACGGTGTTGTTGTAAAAGTCTCTTTTGTTTTCATTAAATTGTATACACTTAACATTTCCTACGATTTTGTTTGTGTATTCTGCTACTTATTTTGTTTGTCTAATTTCTATTTCTTTTAATATTTTAATGTAGTGTGGTGTTACTCACGTCTATTCCATTGAAAATTTCCTACTCTTTTCCTTTTATTTTATTATTACATAGGTCATATGCTGTATATATATGTCAATGCTGAAAATTCCATAATTCCCCTTCTCAACTCGTTATGATAGTTTTACTATTGCTTGAAATTCCTGTCTGCATTTATAAAAAAAGAAATGTAGTTTTCAACTTGTATTTACAAAACTTCTAAATGTCACCTCGCTCACAGAAATATACATTAAACTTCTAAAATACAGTGTATTTATTAATAATTTGGGTGATTACGAAACAGTACGATGTGCTGTAGCAGGTAATGTAATTTCCAGACAAACCTGTGATTAGGCTAGAAAGAATAGGATCTGGAGTTGTTAAACAAAATGGTCCCATATTCATTGAACTCCATTGTATCGTGCACGGTTTCCCTGAACCAGAAGTTAGTTGGTTCAGAGACAATGTTGAAGTTGAATCCAACGAACATGTCGTCATCGAAAAACACAGCAATATACATCAATTGAAGATCTCCCAAGCTGGCACTTCACATCTCGGTAAATACAAATGTCGTGCAGTCAACAATGTAGGAGATGCGGAAAAATCTATCTTGATTGAAGAAAAACCATCGGTGGCCAAATTTGACAAAAAAATTTTATCTACAGAACCTTACGGAACAAAAATCTCATGGAAGGTTGATTCGTTGTATCCTCTTACTAGTTATAACATTGAGTATAAAAATAAGAAGGTAACACATCTTTTTTAAGTAATAATAATAATAATAATAATAAATTAAACAAAATATGTAAAACAAATTAAAGCAAACTGTAGTAATTAAGAATAAATAGTTACGTTACTATTTCCATATTTTTGAATAGGACACCAGCTGGAAGAAATTGGAAAATTTGAATGATATTGACGAGCCAAGTGGAAGCACATACATGATCACCCACTTTTTCTCAGATCTTGAAGCTGGCCAATATGATACTAGAATTCAAGCTGCCAATGCTGCAGGAACTGCAAACTTTTCAAAAGCGTACACCTTCGATTTAAGTAAGTCTCTTTCAAGACAGACGAAGTATTAAGCTCATGTAGAATATTTTTTTAATTTAAAATGCACATTTTATTTTCAATTTTCGAAATGGTATATTTTTTATTTTCGTTTAATAGAGAAACACCACCATCACCACCATCCTCACCAACAAGAACAAGCAATTTTTGAACATAAAGGTATATACTGTTTCTTATGATTTTTTTTATATTATTTTTACTGCACATTGGTTATATCAACTTTTGTAATTAGAGAACAAAATAATAATTACAAACATGGTATGTAGCTACATAGATGTTTAGAACTACCTCTGTCCGAAAATAAGAGTCTCATTTTATACACAAATTTGTATTACAATATGACTCTTATATTCGGACAGAGGGAGTAATGTTTATTGGAGCTGTGACGTATTCATTAGTGTCCTATAGGGGTAAAATTAATGTTGACTGAATAAGAATATGTTAAGATTAAATGGAATTTCTTACAATAGTAAAGTTAGCCATTAGACGTCATCTATTAATTAAGTAATGGCAAATTTTGCATTTAAGATCCTCCTTTACTCCCACATAACGGTTGTTACAGTTTTGCCTGACTTCTGCATCTTTCCCTACATCCTTCATAAGGTTAAAAAATGTATTAATTGGATATCACTATATTAAAATTAAACTTTATAAAGATCAGTATAATATGTAGTACATGATAAAATGGAGATATTAATCGCTATGTCGTGTGACATTCTTTACTCGGTTCTTTCTACCCTTTTCTTTAACAATCAATTATTGTCATTTTCTTTAATAAATTAATATTGGGTAATGATAAATGCTAAAAAATAAGAAATCCTTCTATTTTTATATAAAAATTCCAAATTGTTTTTCTGTATTGTGTTGGATACCGTTCAATTAGTACTTCTGCATATTGCAGTAGTATTTATTAGGTATCTTATATTAATAATATACATAAAACGAAATAGTGTTAGATATTTGTTACTGCTAAGTTATTACCAACAATTTGATTAATGTCACTACATTCTCTGTTGCCCACTATCAAAAATTTATTTAAATAACTTACTATTTCCAATAACATTGTAGTAATTTGATTACATAAGAATTGTGACTATTTTTTTTGTGATTTATAATTTCCCCCAAAGCCAGAAGCAAGAGTAATGTCGAGAACAGATCCTCCTACCGTTAAACCTCACTATCCAGTCTGTATTCTACAATCTCATTTTTATTACACTTGATTATTTTTGGGTAGATTTGTAACTGATTCATTTGAAATGGATATATACCATACACATACGTAATGAAAACATTTCGTAACAAGCAGTTAGGATCTGTTTAACCCTTCCTTAATCGCAATTAAGCCAATGCATGTATCTCTTAGATACTAAAGCGAATATCGAAAGGTTAAATATGAAAACTTTTTCTCATTGCTCTGGTAATGTTCCAAGATAGTTTCTACATATATCATCATTCTTTACTTTATCGGGGTTATCAACACCTTGTAGGAATCATCCAGTAATACAGTTTCTCTAAAATTCTTGCAGTCCATTTTGCCTTTATTTTTATACAGGGTGAGGAAAAGTCTCCGATCCCCTAAATAACTTCTGAACAGTTTAAAATATATGACTGAAATTTACAAGGTTGCAATAGTGTGAAAAAATCTACCTGATGACAGTAAAAACATCCATTTACATACCCCTTTTTTTGTTCAGTATCCAATTGCAACATTCTTAACCTAAGAGTCCTTTTTAGCTTGTTTCTTCTCACATTTTGTATGCCACCGTTTTCCTTTTTTGTGGCATTTCTTTGGTTGTCGATCTTACTGTCAGATCGTACTACCTTCTTTCGGTGCTGTTTCCATTTACCTTTTCTATGCTGTACAGTTTTTCAACTTCCTTCCCATCAAAAATAATTATTATCTTCTAATTAAGCATTTACTATTAAAATTTTATAAAGAATGCACTCTTCTATTCTTCCATTTTTATCTCTTGGTAATTCCCCACAATAATTCTATCTAAATTTTATGCAGATGATGAACCTGCTGATCCACTAGTTGCTTCTAAACATGAAGGTAGTTAAAAAAAATGCTTCTACATTATGTTAAAAACTTTGATGTCTTAAGAAAATATTAACTTTATTTTGTCTTTTACTACTTTCCCTCTGACTAACGTACTCTTTTTGTAACTTAATTTCATATTTAATTTCCTATTTTAAGAGCCAAGAGCACCGCTGTCTTACTTGCAATTCATCGTATCTATTTGTATTGCAAAGGCAAGAGCTAACTTTTAATTTCATAAGTTTATTATAAATATTACAACAAATTCGTATCTACATTATTGAATTGTTTTTACGTGTAGATTATCAGTGCACTGAGATTTTTTAATATAATGAAAAACATATATTTTTTTTAAATAAAAAGAAATTTAAAAAAAGGGCTTGGTACCTACAATCTATCCTAAGAAACAAAATTTTCGACGATTTTTAATTTCCAAAAAAATCAACGGTGAGCCTATACTTTTAAAAGTTAGAAATCCGGTATGCTTCTTGGCTCTTAAATATTCTATTACTAGAAAGATTTATTTTCTTTTCTAAACTGTATATTTTTTAAGCCAACACTTACAATTTTTTTTCACTTTACACAGATCAAACTGTTGAGCCTAATCCCGAACACCAAGGTAGTTAGCCAAACTATTTTTGCATTTTTTTAAAGTTAAAAATGAAGTATTAGAAATAAAATTAGTAATTGAAATTTCTTAAACTTTCAATATTAAGTCTATTCTAATATTTTCATTATTTAACTAGAAAAGTTGCTTAGAAAAAATTTATATAATGCTTTATACATGATACAAACTTACCAGTTTTTCATTTTTGCACAGAACCTGTTGAGACCTTAATCGATCCCAAGCAACAAGGTAGTTAATATAATCATACTGTGGTATAATTTATGAATTTATTATTAGAAACGGGTAAATATGCCCTATGTGTAAGCACAAACTAGATCAGGGTACTCTCTTCTAATAATATAATTCATTGTCTGCATTTTGTTATTTGCATATTGTCAATAATGCTTGCGTGAAAAATATGTGCTGATGAATATTTTAATAATATGTTGTAGTTTAATATGTCGCCCATTGTAAAGCCCATTAATTCTGTTCACGCTTTGTGTAATTTAATATTTTTGTTTTTTTTCACATATTTACGACACTTTTTTTAATTTTCACAGATACCACAGAATCAAAAAATGTAGAAGTAGTAAATACACGTACTGCAGGTAGTATATCTAGTTCTTTTTGACATATTTAATTTTTGTGTAAAGTAATTTTTTTAAATCTTCAACATACTGTTCAAATTGAATCAATAATTTGTTATTAAGGATATAACTTCTCAGACATTTTCCTTCAAACACAATAAAATTAATATGATTTACTAAAGAAAATTTCTTCATTTTCAGAATCCTCAACTAATGCATCTATAAATATTGTACCGTCTGCATGGGTCCTTTGTATAGCTGTCATTACGTTGCTCCACAGGAAATGAAAAACTGATGAAAAACACTTCATCTGAGACTATCTTCCATGTACTTGGTAGCTTAACGTAAAAATAAACCAAAGTATTTGAATTGTTTTAGAATTAAGTAAATTATAATATAAATTTTTAGTTCTTTCATTTCACTATTTTTTGAAGATGATTTTCAATTTTGTAAATATATTTAAAAACCAAATCGCTAGTAAACAACACAGCACTCTGATGTTGGTGGAATATCTTTTAGGTATTAACTATTATTTTTGTAATAAGTATTTATGAATGCGAATGTTTGTGTAAGAATTCATGGAAATATTTAAGCAGTGCCAAAACTTGAAGCCAATGTTATTTAGTTTTGGTGTTGTTTTGTATTTCTGCGATATTGCTTCTATATTTTTATTGTGATTAAGTTCGTAAAACATTGTGTGCATCGTTAAAATATATGAAGTTTTTATACATAATAAAAAGAAACGTGCAACAAACCTGTACATATTTTATTTATTCTAAGTTATTAAGTTAATTAAATAGTCTCATGGAATTTCATTATAAAAAATTGCATTCCACTAGAAATATGTAAATATAAAGAGAACGTTACTATCATCATATACACGTAAACTTTTATGATCCATTTGAACATTGAATGATTTGATTATTAATTGATAACAAATATATTTAAGAAAATATCAAGTACAGTAGAATCCACAGCCACAGCATGTTTTCCTAATTTAGCTAGTTATATCTTTGGCGATGCACACTTTCTTTAGAATATCTAATTTTTTTACTTAAAAAATAGTTTCGTAATTTAGTTACCGTTTTATATACATAAGTACTTCCAATTTTTTCTTTATAGTAGCTGTCAGTATTCGTTCATAAAAGCTCCTTTCTACATTTATGCCATAAATTGTTATAGATTCACATTTTAAGCCGTCTAGTCTGCTTTAAGGAAAGAAAATGAAAGAATTTCTATAATATTGTATTTTGTAAATGGATCTAGCAAAAAATATATCTTTTAGTTTTGTTTCGGAAAATATATTAGTCTTAGAAATGCAATACGAAAGATAAATATATTTTCTGAACTTTCTTATAGATTGTATTGTAGACTATAAGTTGAAAATGTAAATATTTTGTTTATTTTGTGTGAAACGTGAATGTATTTATATACTTTAGAAATATTTACCAATTGTTTAATGTAAATGTTAAAATTTCCAATTTCAATTTATCTAATCTGGCCTATTTACCAATTACATGTGAAACTGTAGGTAACAGTATAAGAAATTGTACATAATAAAATAAAATCGGTGCTCTGTTTGATGTAAACAACTCTTTCTCTACTTGTTAACAAATCATATTAAATATTGTGCTTAAATTTTGAACTAATTTTACAACAATTTTCAATAATAAAGGTGAATAATCAGAAGTGGTCAAATTAATTATAAATCATTTATTATATATATTTCTGCGAATTAACTAACTTTCTCTCTGTTATTGAGCATGCTTCATCTGATATCAGTTTAAATTAGCATAAAATTTATATTTATATAGACGTTATTGACATCTACATGCTTGCTAAGTGCAAATTGGGCATTATATAATAATAATCATCATTATGTAGCATAGTAGAAATGGTGACTTATTTATAATTGGATATTAATGCTGTTTAAAATTAATTTGACCAGCATCTCTCCATAATTTAAACAAATCAGAAAGGTGCCATTAGTTAATGTTAATTAACTTTGCTAATAACTTTACTTATATTTATCGTTTTGTAGGCCAATCATTGTGTTCATAATTAGTTCATTTAATTCACAATTTTCCAAGAACTGAATTGGGAACTACATGGATGCCTTATAGTAAATCAGAAAATTTTTAAATCGTATATTAACTATGGTTATTATAATTGTTGCTTCGTACTTCCAAATGTTTATTGCAAATGCTTTTTGAATAGGTTTTTACTGGGAATAATGACCGACATGACCAATTTACAAGTACTTATCCTGATGCGCATATCAGTTTTCGATCTACTTTACATTTTCTGAAATAGCATTCGTAATAAAAACGTATTCGATTTGTATTTGTAATGAATTTGTAAATGTATGTATAGAAATTAAACAAAGTGATAAAAGATGAAAAGTGTTTTATTGATTGTTACTTAAAACAATATAGTTAAAATAGATTTTATATTAAAATGCTAAAACTGTTATAGGAATGATGATAACATAATTTCAAATAATTTATAGCATTACCATTATCTCATCCAGTGGTTTTCTTTGCAAATCAGGAACAGAACAATTTTCCGCTGGGTACCCTACTGGTAAAAGAAGAGTTAACTTTTCAGATGTTGGTCTTCCTAGCAAAGTTCTTAAAGCTGGGCCGCAATTTAAAGGCGTTGATACCAAAGAAACTAAACCGGCATACTGAAAAGAAATGAATTTTTTTAAAGAATTATAATAATTTTTTTCTTCAAAAGCGACTTACATGTATTGCTGAAAGCAGAATACCTGATGCTATAGAAACACTTTGTTCATTATAATAATGCAATTTTTTCATTCCGTTTTCTTTTAAACTGTAGACTTGCTTAAATACTAGAATAAGGTATGGGGCTTCAGTTAAATACTCTTTAATCCAATTTGTTTTGAGTGGCGCTAAATCCGTAGTCCAAATTTTACCCATTCGCTTCTTGTAGTTAATTTCCTCTTCCTCTTCAATAATCTCTCTCACCCGTTGTTTTAGCTCTTGTGATTCGATGACCACATAAGTCCAGGGCTCAGTGTGAGCCCCACTTGGTGACGTACCAGCAGTTTTTATAATATTTTCTATAATTTCTTTTGGAACTGTTTTTGAACTGAAGCATCGGATAGTTCTTCGTCTATTCATAAGGGTGTAGAATTCCTTTGATCTTTTTACCATTTCTTCTTCAGGATATCCTATATGTTCGAAAGGCACAAATTTAAGATTTGATGGCAAAGCTGGTTCATTGTCATTATCTGTGGGTGATTTTTGATCGTCTTCTTCATCATTAATTGTGGCTGCCAAAATTATGTTAAGTTGTTAATTGATTAAAATTAGGTTTTTATTTGAATATACAACAAACACATAATATAAAATTAAAATGCGCCTTATACTAATAAATGGATCAAATTGTTATCTTGTACATTTACAAGATTTAGTTGCTATCAAACTTATGGTTTGTCTTATCATATACACTAATTTTAAAGCAAATAGTATAACTACAGGCTTAGTTCTCACTGCCAAGACAGGATACTGTTATCAATGAATTGCTATGTATGCTCATAAATTTATAAATAATTGTGTTCAAATTTTAATTTAGGGTAGTATGAATATAATTATTTTCGGGATTTTCTATATGTTTTAGTTCTCTCTGTATGTTTTAGAGTTAACTTTCAACGTTTGGAAAATAGATAAGATAAAAAAATTACTTACGTTCGTTTTGTGCTCTTAATTGGGTTCGTGTTTGTTTCGCGGAAAAATAAAAGTGTGCAAACCTTCCCAAAAGAATAGTTGAAAGTCCAATGAGAAAGTAAGGTACAAGGAGCTCAAAAAACATTTTAATAAGAAAAGTAGCATCTGTAGTTCTTTAGAAGGAGAGTACCTATCAGTGCTCAGTTTGTAAAAGAGTCCATATTGGTTCGCTAATTATATAATGTATGAGTATTTACAGAGTAAATAGTAATAAGAAAGTCTGTGAAGTATGTTATAAATAAAGCAAGCAGGTTGCATTTTGTGTATAATTTAAAAAATGATAAAAGTATATGTACTAAATTTCCTTTAGATTCTTAATGGAAATAGGATAAATGTCCTTTGATACTGCATTTAATTTAGATTTTCTATGCAAAACTATTTTATGAAAAGTTGGTTTTCAATACAAATATGTATATCATTAGTACTTCAGCGTATTTATGTATGTTATGGAAAATCAATGTATGACGAAATGAGTTGGAATTTACAGAAACAAGATGTTCTATTAGTCATATGCAAAGTATGTGCAGCTTTTTTCTTAGAAAATGTGTGATGTCATAACATTTGCAGGGCGAAGTAGATGCCATGTTAAATTGTTATAGGCATAGCCAACGACGTTGGGCAAAGCAAACTGGAAATTCCGGCACCCAAATATGTAATTTAGAATTTGTTATACTATCTGGTCCGGCAAATAACAAAACATTCAGAAAAAAAGCTGAAGTTCATGAAAGGACAAGCTACAAAAGTTGACATGACAAAAAAAAGTTTAGTAAATTGTTTGTTCTCAGGATCCATTAAATTATAAAAAAAATGATGGTTTTTTAATTTTGAAATTTTCACGACTCACGAGTATGTCAAACTGGTGTGCTGTATGTTTAGAATATTAACGATTATAATGTTAAGAATACTTACTTAACTTCAGGTAGAACGATTTATGGAGAAAAAGAATCATAATTACGTATAATATTTACAATTGATTGATAACTTACTTTCGTTGGAATGTTTCTCATAATGATTGAGTTTTGTAGGCCTTGGTGGATTTGCTCCAAAATAAAAGTAAACGATTCTTCCAATGAGGTAGATGACAATGCCAGCAGTGAAATAATGCCAATATAGTTCCACTGCCATTTTCAATCTTATTTTCGTATGAAGTGGGTCTTGCACAGTAGACACCAGTAAACTAAGAGGCGATTTATAATGCTTTGACCCAATTATATATGAGTAGTAAAGTATAAGAAATTACTGTGTTTGCCTTTTTATTTACGCAATGACACCATTCTTGCCGTACTTTACTTATAGAATAACACTGCGCTGTATGTGCTGTAGAGATATGTGTTCATCATATTGATAAATCGATGTTTATATTGCCAAGGGAGCTAAATGTAATTTGATGATTGTTTCAGTTTCATGTAAATTATATGCAAAAAGGAGTGCACGCAGTGTGTTTGGGAAATTAAAATAAGTAATTCACAGTAATGGTAGCTTGTATTTGGAAGTAGAACGTTCTAATTTACTTTTTTGGCTTTCATTAAATTCCCTCTGAACATTGTAAATGGCTCTTAATGTTATGTAAAAATTTAAATTCGTAGGGTTAACCATAGCAACAAGTGTTTTATCTACAAACATGGCAGAGACATGCGCAAACAAATTCAAGCAATATTTGACCTGTGAAAGTGTACGTGCGCTAAGAGGAGAATGGAATAAATGAACTATATACTAGAAATTGTTTTAAAACATAAAATAACTTGACGCTCTGGACTATATAGTCAAACTTTATGGCCATGTGGCCTTGTATTGACGGATATACGGACTCGCATCGACATCGCAGAAACTTGGAATGATTTTTCCACCTACTTATGTAACTTGTCTTCATTTATATTTAAAATAAGCATCTAAGAATTCAATAATTAATTTCCATTGCGGTGCATATAAATGCACTGTTCCTTAGAAATCTATTTACAAAGTACAATGTGCAGAACTGATGTTTGCAAAAAGGAAATAATCAAATTAAAGCCGGGGCGTCGGAAGGGAAAGGAGAGTTGGAATGGGTTATCTGAATCCCGGCCAAGCCTCGCGTTCAGTTTGACATCTGAAAACATGGGCTTGTGAAACAAATTATTATGATCGGGTTATCACCTAATAATTAGATGACAACAGTTTAACATGAAGTAATTCCACTGAAAATAAATAAACGGTTAAGTTGCGCGGCAATTACGGTGGTTAATTTCGCGTCTAATTCATTTTGCACAGGTGTCGAGGAAAACTGGTTCATAAAATCAAGTGTACTGTGGTGATTGTTGCCAAACAGGTGGTTTTTCTTTCCAAAATGGAGGCATTAGAAGGAGCACGATCCTCCGACACCGAAAATTTCAATAAAACACCTATTCCCATATCAAAGTCACCCACCACCTCACCGTCTATCCGTACCATGACACAAACTGTGATCGTATCACTAGCTGAGACTGTAACCCACGACATTATATACGGTGAGTAATATATCCAGCGTGGGCGCAAATCATTTTTCTTTAATTCTAACATCTATCCGAAAAGAAAGGGTGATTATTCATGTGCTCGTGTATCTTATCAACATATATTTCTACATTTTAAACGATGAAGCCTTATCGCTCGCTCTTCGATTATAAAAATAAATGTAGCCTTGAAAATACTGCGCGAGTATTCCGATACTTATAAATATTAATTACTCGCTACCTTTGATTTAACCAGAATCGCTTCTTACGCATGAATGGCCTGTAGCTATGCACGTTTTATATGCAATTAAAATCTTTATTGCTCAATTTCCGAAATTTGTTTATGCTAAAGTACAGAGCGCGCATGACAACATAGGCAACCAAACTTACGTTTCCGTGACTGGTATTGACTAACTAAACAGCACATTATTACCGGTTTGCTGCCCCGCGTTTATTATCGCCTATTATTATTGTATTATATTTACCAGCAAAACTGCTACGTCGTTTCACACATATTACTGTAATTTTCATGTTTGTTTATGATATTACAGAACTTTCGAAAATCGTTTTTAACACTATTTATACAGGGGAAACACGAAATTGCAACAACAAATAATGTGAAATACCTTATTTAATTTCATAGTTAAAAAAAATTTCTTGTAACAAATTGTAAATCCATTTCTAGTTGTAAATTATTTTTGTATTCCATCAACTTTCTTTTTATACGCCTAATACCATCTTGGTATTAACAATTTGGATCAATAAACAGTTCTTAAATAATGTTAACAATTTTCATTCACATATCTACAGGGTGTTCGGATGAATATGTAACGGGAAAATCGCGGCGTTGTTTCATCTACAGAGGCGGCAACACATTCATCTGAACACCCTGTACCTCAAATAATTACTGGGAATTTGAGGTGCCAGCCATCAGAAGGGCATCCTCAACAGGGTCATTTGTTTCGTGATTCGAGTTCAATGCTTAATAAGCACTAAATATGAGAATCAATATTACTTAACTAGACGAGAGCCCGATTTTTGCAAATCGGATGATTCTAGAACGTGTGCGATTCTCAATTGGGCTCCTTCTCTTGCAAATATTTTTTTGAAGATTGTGAAGCTGAAGAATTTACCTGATCTTATAGACTGTCGCTATTACTGTCGACTTCTTCTGTTCATTATTGGCGTCCTTTGGTGGACGCCCCGTTTTAAATTACAGACTTGAAGAAATGTTTTTAAAATCATATAACCCTAAGCAACACCAAATACTGTTTAACATTTTGAATTTTGACGCTGTCACAAATGACATATTTACCTAACCTAATTTTGTGCCATTCAACTTTTTAAAATCCTTACCGATGGAGCGACTGCATTTTGGGTAATTTTCTCGCTACACTGAGAAAAACGATTGCTTGACATCACAAACCATTACTTGTTGAAACATTTTTTATCGTTTAAAGTTGCGAATGTGCTTTAAGAATTTCACCAATAGATAAGATAGGATACCTTACATTATTATATGTCTATGCAATTCATTATTTGGCTTGTATATACGAATTGGAAACGAACTGATATTTGATAAATAAATTTAGTCATTTTTATCAGTGTAATTTTCGTTACGGACGGTCAGACAATTCCACAGATCCACCGATCCACAGATCCACAGACAGACAGAATAGGGATTTTATATATTAGATTCCTTGTTTAAATTATAAGAGAATCCCGTACAAAATAACAGATTGCTATCGTTTGGGATTCGTTCTAAACTCTAATTTGTACAGGTAGGTAACCCTTATGATTGGCAACGTCTCATATGTCCCCAAAGAAGATTGCCGGATTCGTCATACTACAACTTTACATTTTCTTTGTGTACGCCTTGTCCTTGAAAATCGTGTTTACCAAATATGTCTGTTGTGAAGGTACAATTCAGTACCTATCAGCACATGTATTGAATTGTTCAAATATAAGCAATTAGCAAGAATAAGCATTTTGTAAATTGTATTCCGCTTCAAGGTCCCGTCTAATTGGTTTCCTATTCCATACAAGAAAATTGGTTTTGCTTTATAAAGCTTGTATACAAACCAACACTAAAAGTGTCCCAAAGCGGCCACAAAATCTAAATATTTGTCTACACAAACCGTACGGTTTTGCAAGGTCCACACAATGTATCTACCTGTTTTACTGAAACTTGCGTTCTATATTGTTCTCAAGCTTTCAGTTGCTTTAACTACACTTTACAGTTTAGACAGATTTATGGTTTTACGCTTTTCATGTAATTATTTTTAAATGTGAAAAACGTGTTCAACAGGAAGTCTATATAGAAGAAAACAATTTATTGCCGATACATTTATTCCAAGTAGGAATAACAGCATACGGAGTACTCAATGTTTAATTAAACAGGTAAACATCCCTATGAATTTGTATGTAATTAATCAAGAAGAAAAACCATTGAAATGGCAAAATATAGGAAATGTGGTACTAATTAATATCTTGCTGTTCACTAAGTGCGCTGTAAGACGGAAAATTTTAAATTTATAACGCAATTCATAGGGATCCGTCAGCCCAACATTTCTAAGCAAATAAGAATTTCTAATGTTGAATGTATGTATGTCATAGTGTCATATTTATTCACTACATCTTTATGAACTTTAATTAAACATGCAACTACAAAATTATTGAATATATTTATGCTGAGACCAAATAAGTTTGATTTTTAAAGTTAAAATCACAGTGATTTAGTTTATACTTTTGTAGTGATAGACCGAAATTTTATAAATTAACTTGTAAATTAATGTACGTGAGTACGAATGAAGAAATTATAATTGTGGAACTAGTTAAACTTTTTAATTTAATAATCTTCATTAATTCGGTCTAATTTTTTCCTAAAGTATTCCCAATCACTTCCAAACTTTATAGAATTTTTCATAAAGAGTGACAATTGAACATTGAAAAAAATAGATAGCATACTTTTTACACAGCACTGATATTGTAAAGCTGAAACTATGAATTTGGATAAAAACAATAGGTTTCATATCATAGGCGATCTTTCTTTACGGTAGAGTAACCAGAATCAATAATTTAAATAAACTAGGGCTGAAATTTTAAGTGCCGAGCATAACTTCAAATGGCGATCTTCTAAAATCCATTTCAAAGGCTTGCTAATTGTAAAATAAAATAATAGCAGTTGTGAATGTTTTAATTTACTTCAGAAAAGCGAAATTTCATAATTAATTTATACTTGTTTACAAGATATTGATCATCTCGCTTGCACTGGCCGTTATAAATTTGGAGCTATTGACTGCACCGTTAGAATTTTTGGTTTTCACGGTTTTGTTTTGTTTCGATCAAGAGTAAGTATTAAAGTTTTTATGAGCATATGGCAAGTAAAAATGCAGGAATATTCTTTCAGCTAAAAATGTCTTGTTTAAAATTAATAAACATTTTTCAATTAAATTTTACTTTGCATGTGGAATAAAATTCAATAACACAATCGTTTTTCCTTAATATTGTAATAATACAACCAATTACGCATACATGGAAAAGATGTTTTAAAATTTAATTTCATCAATTACATACCTAGTACAGCAATATTTTTATTTAGACTTGGCAGCAGAATTGTGCCATTGAAATTATACAAAATTCGTGTTAGGTTTGGAAACATTATAGATTTATCGAAAGAACACCAACCTCAATATTTATCCGAAAAACTTGTGGTTTTTGTCTATGTTTGGTAGTTGCTTTTTTTAGATTTTTTTTATAACGATGGTAATTTGGTCCCTCGTTTAAATTAAACTCAAGAAAACATCTTGGCTCTTCTTGACTTCATGGGAATGGAGATATTGGGACCTATTCTGTTTACCCGGTTATTAACGGGGCTGTTAATAAACAGGATCGAGAAGTTAGGAGCCAGTTAGGAGCAGGACAAATGTTACCAACCTCAAATCAAAGTTTCTCGTCCTATGGTCGACATTCGACGTAATTCGTTTAATTTTAGGTTATCTTTGCGTGATTAATATAAGATATATGTATATCTTACTTCTAAATCACGCAAAGATAACCTAAAATTAAACGACTTACGTCGAACGTCGACCATAGGACGAGAAACTTTGATTTGAGGTTGGTAACATTTATCCTGCTCCTAACTTCTCGATCCTGTTTATTAAAAGCCCCGTTAATAACCGGGTAAACAGAATAGATCCTATTGTACAAACCTACTAAGAGTTGTCAACTGGCAATTATTACTTTGCCAAGTAATACTTTGAAACAAATTGATAAGTCAAAATCAAGATATGAATATTAGTTTGATGTACGTTTAATTAATATGGATTTATTTTTGGACTATTTTTGCTTATGAAAAATGCGTTCTGTTTATATTTTTTTATGCAAACATGTTTAAGTAGTTAGGTTATAAAAATGTGTGCGGATTAACATATTCATACTACTTTGCCCGCATAATGGCGTTCCTGCGTAGCACATGTTAAAGTTTTAAAAAGTTTTATAAGTTGATAATTTTTAATTTGTCCTAAGGTGTATGACTTTCTGTCTTAGTTTAACCATATATATGTGGTTTAACGTATGTTTATTTGCTTGTTATTTCATTTTGAACTTATGCTGACTGGGTGTCAACCAGCTTTTGTAGAGTATTTGATGAGTTTGTGCCTGATGGTCGCGGAGGCATCCGGTAGCAAGAAAATCATATTACATTGCAAGGATCGCTTTATTTCTTCCTCTTGAATTAAACTTTATTTGTAATTTTACCTAATTCTTAAATATTCATATTCGCCATATAATGCTTTATGTCATTGCCAAAAAGAGTGGAAAGCAGTACAGTCATGTCGTGATCTTGATGATCTGTTCAACGAACGAACAATCAGTCAAAAGCAAGTTAAAAGAAATTTCAAATTGAGCAAATCAAAATGTCGAGAACGGAGGAAGAGGTAGACCTTTGGACTTTGACGACCAAGTTCTGTTGACGGCTTAACAGCCCTGCTCACAGAAAGTTTTTTAAGGAAGCAATGAAATCAAGCAAGGTCTGAACTTCTCTGGGCGATTGGAAACCGGTATTTGGTAATAAAATACGAAAGAGGAAGGAAGTAAAAAAGACCCAAATTTGCACGTTGAACAATTGGTTCAGCAGGCAAGTTTAAAAAACCCTCTGTAACATTTGGCCTCTAAGCAAATATTATTTAGTTCATTGAAATTTAGTACTATTCTTTTCAAAGGGGAAATGGAGTATAGTTAAAATTAAGTTGTCCTACCATAAAAAAACAAAATTGAAAGAAAACTTGTCTAAATAGATACAAGGTGGTCCACCTAAGACGACCCACTTAAATTACAGCGCTATTAATAAAGTTAGAACAATCAAACTTACAGGATTTACTCAGTACATAAAGAACTCCAAAAAACACTAGTAGTGTTTTGTTCTACCTTTCATAGTTTTTGCGCAAACGCACTTGGATCCATAAAAGTGATGATGAAGATGCAATTTTTTTTCGACAAGTAATTCTGCATACAACCGTATAAAAATGTCTGCAAGAAAATGTTGGATGGACCAAGTTAAGGCAATGAAATTTCCAAAAATTAATTCTGCACATAAAGGGCTTAAAAACATCACTAATTTCGTTTGGCGAACGCTGTCTTTCTAGCACAGTTAACAGTCAATCCGTGGCGTAGTACTCATAATATCATTTAAAAAATTCTTATTTTAGTTTAAAGTGTGATCTTTGTATTAATATTATTTTATTTATTACAGAAAATGGAAGTAAATGAGTGACATTTAATATGAAACTGAATGTGTTACATACTAACTATAAAATGTTTAGGTTTTTTTTCAATTGTTATCACGTCTGACAAATCTACTGGCGTGAGTGATTGAAAACAAAGTAACTAGAGATGCGGCGTGGCGGTTAAGTGGACATAGGACCCAATTCTGTTCGACATTGCTATGTGACAACCTGGTTATATATCAATAAATCTGGTACTATAGCAGCAAGAGTATTTTGTTCAGTAGTAATTACAAAAAACTTTGTAGTCCATAACCGAACTAATCGTCAAGCTTAACAATTTCAGGTTATGTTCGTTGTTTAGAAGTTGGTAGTTACTACTGAACAAAATACTCTCGCTACTATATTACCACATTAATAGTTATATAACCAAGTTGTTACATAGCAATATCAAACAGAATTGTGCCCATTGTCCATAAAATAAAAAAATCCATAAATCAAGATTTTTGCTGCAATATTGGTATCGTTGTGCGCATAAACATTCCGGGAATTAGAATTCATAATAAAAGCTCCTTGAAAACTATGTATTTTAAAAAATTATGTGCGCTTGCGCGGTCACGAAATGTCACAGAGTAAAAAGTTATTGGGATATTTTTAAGTTCTTTATGTGCAGAATTAAGTTTTGGAAATTTTAATGCCCTAAGTTGATAAATAAAGCCACAATAATAAAAAATGTTTTTCGTCCATTCGCCATTTTTTTGCAGAAATGTTTATACCGTTGTATGCAGAATTACTTGCGGATTTAAAATATACAAAAAAAGTTCATTTTCATCATCACTTTTACAAAACATTACTAGTGTTTTTGGAGCTCTTTAGGTGCTGAGTAAATCCTGCAAGATTTATTAATTTGTTAATAACGCTGTAATTTAAGCGAGCCACTTTAGCTGGACACCTGCATAATGTGTACAATTCTAAAGGAGGGGTCCTTTTTGTCCTGAACATGGTTTTATGATACCCTACCCAAATGGCAGACCGTATACCTAAGGTCCCATTGTCGACCAAATAAGGAGTACTAGCGAAACGAATTATCAATTTTCTTTAATTTGTATAAACTTTCGGCACCCATAAATCAATTATTAGTGGTTATGGAAATAAGGTTCTAGACTCATTGGAAATGTCAATTAATTATGTTTAATTTGTCAGAGGGATATTCTTATAACTTTAACCCAAGTACTATTTTGAAAAGCTACTTTTACAGGACTACATTGATAACTTTATTTCGGTCACATTTTTCATCATACTTTTTTATTAACTAATATTTTCTAAAACTGATCTGTCAAATGAAAAAAGATATTTTAAATATCTATCTCTCAAAGTGAGAATTATTACAATCGGTGTATAAATAAATGTGTTATGGGTACCTAAAGTATACATGTTTTCCCTATACCCATGTTTTACTGAGCAGGGCTCTTAATAGAAGGTCCTTTATATTTATAGATGACAAAAATTTGACGACTTACATTATGGTCGACTATTTTAACTTTGAATAATCCATTATTATTGTTCTCTGCCTAAAAGTGCTCGACAAAGTTGGTAAAATGGGCGACTGGATTACAGTATGAACTTCTCCAAAGAAATGAGCAAAAGTTGATTTTCTGAAACATCTCGTTATTGGATAAACCTCTTCGCTACTGTTCAAAATCAAGGTGAATCAATTCCCAATAAGGAATGAGATCGGCTCCCTTACCCTCCATATTGTCAATGGCATTATTGTTCCACAGAAGCACCCACGGACAACCGCGTCAATCTGGTAGGCATCAAAGGGTGGAACTGGAGCTTCTTTGCTGAAGAAATCGATAGCCTTCCAAGGAATAGAGAAGCAGTTATGGAAGTAGTATTCGAATAACCTTCAGAATAATTATTTAAACTTGTTTTCATTGTATATTATACTTTAATGTTTAATAAATATTTATGTAAAAAAATCCATGATAATTAAGAATTAAGTAGGTATTAAATAAAAGGAAGTATGTTTTTGATATAGTGTTAGAAATGCATGGGATGTGTTGATAACTGAAAATGGTTTGAATTTTTTATGCAAAGCTTTTTTCACAACCTCAGGCAATTAATGTAACCGCACAATGTCTATAACACATCAAGATAAGCTCGATTCATTATAAATTATTGTGAGGCGACGATTATATTATGGCTTACCTATTGAAAGAGTGTCACTTCAGTTTGCAAAATAAGTATGTATACGAAAACATACATAAAAATACGAGTGTTAAACTCTAATTTGCATATTTCCGAAGAAAGGTTCATACCATTAAAATTCCCGTTATATTTCGGCTTTTCCGTATGATTCATTTTTTCCATGGCAATATTACAATTTACTTGTGCATTTATTGTATGTATAGCACTATATTTCAAAATTTGCAATTGATAGGGAAAATATTTTCGTTTAAAATCGCCGTTAATAGGACGAGTCTGACAGTACTCTCCGTACTTTAAACAGCAATATTTGGAATTTGGCTAGCCTGGAATTTTTCTAGGAAACCCTAAATTTGGTTATTAGAAGCAGCTATTCGAATAGTTGGTTGTTAATTATCAGCCATAAGTTACCGAAATTCATGTCTCCGATAATGCTACCGTAACCCTCAAGGTTTGCGTGCAGTTTTAAGTCAGTTCTAAAAGCAGAATTTCCTTTTATCTTCACGTGTAAAATTCCGCAATGAAACACAGTGGCAGCACCTGCCTGTCCCAGCGATTTTATTGCTCTATTTATGAAACAGCAAGCCACCGGCCGGACATAAAATTAAAAACTGAGTAATGGACGGCCGACACAACATAGAGCGCCGTTTAGGCAGATTTATGGGTCCTCATGGTGAAATAATTAGCACGTCTCCAAATTAAATTTTGAAAATGGCAAATTTAATATGTTGCACCGTTCATAACTGTACACTATGACCAGCTGATTTTCCCACCACTTACAACTTTGCTTTATTTTGCCCGTATGCTCATTACCCCTACTTCATTCCAACCAACTGTTCCGGCCGCGCGCCAGCAAGGTTCAAATTCCATTGATCATAACGTAAACATACACCATTATAATACTGATATTACGGATACGTTGATAATGTTTATTCAAATAGACGTTGAGAGTATTCAGGTTTTTAGCGCATGACAAATCTTTGGCGTTTCGTTATGCAATTGGGCATTAATAGAAATAATTTACAGAGAGTTGTAAAATTTTAATCGTCGCAAAACGATTTGCGCGTTTATTTTTCTCGGGAAAGGGAAGCGGATTGCTAACCGTTATATGTACATTTATTACCCTAATGAATTAACCTGTAATACGTGCAATGCATCATATAGGGAAACAATATGTGTATTAAACGTATGTATTATAATTATAAGAATAGCTGCACTTATACTAGATACAAAAATATACCTATTAAAGGTGTATTGTTGAAGTTATAGTTTAAGTAAATTATGTGCAAGGTTTATTCGTAGATAAAGCTCAGGGAATTCACGGGTCGAGGGCAGGCAGGCAGCTTTTAAACTTATTGCTTTCGTTCGCATCTTGTGCCGACGGCATCAGCATGCGCAATGTGTACAGAATGGTGTAGGGACAGCACCGAGTGGTGGGGGCTGTTCACTGTTCATGCGAACAACTGTTCGGAATCCTCTTTAGTTCAATTTTAGACGCGTGGTTGTTCTGTTTACGTTATCATTTTTACATTTTCTACATAATTTACACCTACCTCAAGGAAACTTTCGGGTTGTCGGACTGAAAATCGAAGTCATAACACTGTATTCTAGTGGCTTTGTGTCAGTGACAGTGACGAGAAACTTTGTTGACAAGAAACTCGATTATAACCTTCAAAATTGACGTTTCAGTGTCCAGTGGTCTTCGTGAAGTTTTGTGAGGGAAACCAGTTACTGGAAAATTATGAAGTGTCGATTGTGAACTGCCGCAAAGAGTAAGAAGAATTGGTTCGGTTGAGTTTGCTTTTGCAAACAGCGCGCATCCGAGCAAGTCTGCAAAAATGCCTTTTGTGAGACTTCCACAGAGACCTTCTGGTGCTTTGCTGTCGTAAGGGCTGGATGACAGTGTTAACTTTTGTTTTTCCGAAGTGTTTACAAGTTGAAATCAGTGCCTCTTAAATGAGAACGTTGATGTTTTTAGAACGGCCTGTAGAACAGTTGTAAAATGCGCTGCCACAAGAAAACTAAAGAAAGCGGCTTTTTCGAAGGGGATTTCGACTCTGATAACAACATGGGGAAAGCCCTTAAAAGGACTAAGGTGTTCACAACCTCCAGTGAATTGAACAAACGCAAGGTCACCGAGAAAGTTGAGTACACAGCTGAGGAATTAGAGACCCACATAAGGCAGACAGACTACAGCAGAAGAGGTAGAGTTATATAAAATTTATTCTCAAATAATACTGCTTGCAGCGCAGAAATGTACACTGTAATAAGCACTGAAAGTGACTAGGTTGAAGGCGTTATATTCATTAAGTAGGAAATGAGTAAAGAGAAACATAACCTCACTTATTTAAAAGATCTCACATGTCCCAATTTATTCGCCCCGTTGCGATGCTCTGCATATCACAGCGCATTCCACCCATACTTTTCGCTCACAATCGACTTTTGTTATTTTATGCATTTAAAAACCATAATATTTATGCAAATCTCTGATATTAGTTACATTTATAGATAGTTCTCGAAGCTAATTTGCGTCATTAAGACGGTTTTTACGTAATACACCCTGAATATTACATTCAATTAACTTTAAGCCACAGTTTCGCCGTCTCTTAATTCATTAAAAATTACTACTCACAAATCAAAGTGTTTTGTAAACACCATTTCACCAGCGCTTCTCAACATGTCCTGACCTAAGGAATGCGTTTCCATGACTCACGTCTTTTCGGAATTTCAAGACTGGTTATTCGTGGTTAGTCATAAAGCCCTTATTGTTGTTCATATTTTCATCTTCCCAATCAACTCTTAATTGCATTCGGTTTGTCGTTGGTTATAAATACAGGAATATGTAATAAAGAAGTGTTTATTATATTAGTGTCTATGATAAGTATCTCCGGGAAATCCCCGTTCTAACTGAATTAATGAGGACCTTCGCGTCCTATAAAAATAAAAAACGAGGAAAAACCATTTGAAACATCGTTGTAAATATTGTTGTAAACATTGATTAATTAAATGGGTTAACGATAAAATAAAGTCAAAATAATGTTTTCCAATTCCTTGCGCAAAATATGTTTAGCAAGTATAAATCGAATATGTATTTCAAAACAAAGAATTCCAATGCTGATGTTATGCGTTTTTAAGTTTTCCACGTGTTGAACGTCTCTTCAAACAACTGTCAGCTGTTCTTATAGAAGCTGGCTGCCAGCTGGAAATTGAACTTAACGTGTGTGGCCATAAGGAGTCCTTTGCCCCATGCCATCTAGGATAGGCTAAGTTGCTTAGCAACGCAGCTTTAAGTTCTTTATTTCTACGACCACACGGTATGCTATGGCATATTAGGACCTTCGCGTTATTCTGCCGTGAAGCTCTCCCTTTGATTTGCTTCGCTGGGGGAACAAAAAAATCTTCTGGGCGTCATAACGATCCGAACGTATTCCTGTAAACGCTAGAAAATAATACACCCCCTGTTCTATTCTATTACACGCGCATTATTTTCCCTTCTGAATCATAGTCATCCGTATGCACTACATTCCCTCAATGCATCTATCTACGGAACTTCTACTAAAACCTCAATTTTTTTAACCTAAGATTCTCTCCTGCATACAATAACTTTATCGAAGTTTTAACACCGAGTTGTCAAAAATGTGCCCCAAATTGATTTTCTTACATTTATCGTAATTTCATGTAACCGTGTAACCCACATCCAAACAATTCATTGGCCCATTTTTCAAACAGATTTACTTAAAAAGTCCGTTCTAATTTAAAAGTCAGCATATTAGACTTTATTAGTATGTATGTCCTAAACAATGCATTATAATGGCTGCCGCATAAAATGCACAGTAAACAAAGCAATGTTATCGCAACAGACGAATAGGTAATTAGATAATAATGCTACTTATATTGTTATTGAATCTATTGTTTGGAACTTAGCTCAAAGTGTCCACAAAAATATTTGTTCTTTATCTGTTTACATTTTCCTAAGTCGCCAATAACAGACTCAATTTAGTTTTCTTTATCTTCTCTTCAATTCTTTAACTTACTTCGCTTAATGGCCACCTTAACAATCAGCATTGTTTAACGTGAAAAGTGATATTGTGTGACCTAAAGTCCGTAATATTTCGAATTGTTGGAACTGCCCTGCTTTAACCCTAAATTAATGCAAACTTAAATTTTTTTAAGTATAGACCTTGGACTGTGTTGCTACCTCGTTTCGAAACAAGGCTGCGTACCCAAATATTCGATGCGGGTATGCCCATGCAGTAAATATAGCTCGTCCAGCCAACTAACTGTACACCTGGCCATCTAGCTACAAGACAGTTAACAGTACGAACACCTGTCAGGCCTATTGGAATATTAATGCACCAATCCCAGTAAAAGTGATTTCGTTCTTGTACACACTGGCCTATAGATGCATTTTGCCGACATCGAAACTGTACTGAATATTGCACACCTTGTATGTAGGCCATCCTGAATTAAACATTTCTGCTCAAAAGCTCAAGTTTTAGAATAATAAAGAACACAAAAAATTCTTTTTAAACTTCCTTTGCTTTCATTGTTTCTCTGTTGCAATTAAGTCAGCACATTGCACTGGAGAATAAGCGAAAATCCAATACAACAAATATCTAAAAGAGAGGATAATGCCTAGGATAAACAATTTGCGAGGCTTGCACATTAATTTAAATTGGGTGCACGTTACTACAGAATGTTGCAAACTCATTGACCCCCAAGTTTTTCTACTGCATTTAGATATTAGTACGTAGCATGCAGTTAAACGAACTCTTATCAAAAAGCTTACTAGACAATGTAGATATTTGAAAAATTTACTGACGCAAAATTTAACGAGAGTGTATTGCCTCTCAACAAGTTCACTGCCTAGACATTAATAAATATTACGCGTTAAAATTATTTATTGCTACATTATGTTTGCACTTACCTATATACATATACTTCTAATGTACATATTTATACAGATTTTATTTTCACACATGAACACTGGCAATTAAAAGCACTGGACACATTTAATAACACGATTAAAGACGCATGTACTTAAAATGTGTACTTATGTAAGTACCCACACAAAGATATGTTAAATATACGGCAATACTATTCTACACATTTTCATCATCTACGATGACTAGCATTCCTAGTTCGCTGAAATATTGAAACAAAAATCAATTTTTGATATTAATTTGCAAGTATGTTTGCAGTATTTTATCTAAGCAGTCTGGCGCAATACCCATCAATTTTCCGGATTGTCCCAAAAAAAAATACGCGATTGCACAAATATTGTTCATGTCTGTTCAAAATTAATTATGGCATTATTATATTGCAGTAACAAAATAAGACATTTTGATAAAGGCACCACATTCAAAAACCTAACATTTGGTACCATTATAAACCCACAAATTTTGTAACAACAAAAATGTGTATTTATTAAATTGCTGATTGATAACCTTCAACACTTGACAAAGTAAATTTAAATTCAAATGAATGTATACAATGATAAGCTATCAGTCAGCAGCGTTCGCTTCACTCGGAGCATGCCGCCAAATCATTGAATAAAATATTTCGTTGAGGCATATTTTATTCATGTATTAGATATATTCAAAATAATAAGCACACTACTCTTTAAATCGTCGAGTTAAACGTTCTTCATCTAGAATAAATTACTAAATCATTTTCCTCAAATAAATAGTGAACGTAAATAAATGGTGTTTAGATTGTACATTTTTGTATTGTTTGTAGAACAGATATGTTTTCATCCTACCTACTGAATATAATTTTGATCGGAATGGCCACTGAGAAGTATCTTGACACAAAATAAAAGTTTTATTTCATTTCGATTTCTTTATCTCTATACTTCATCATCCCAAAGTGCCGCACGTTCGCCCGTCGCGTCGTGTCACCTCCAGTTCACACATCAAAGAATATTTAATGTAGAACGGGTACATTGTAATCGATTGTTGAACTTTGGTCCGCGACGGAGTCCCGTAGAGAAGCTTCGCATAACGAACGCATGAAACATCAAAATTAGATTTTCTCTCTCTCGAAAAAACAGCAGACGTCTAGACCCCGGAGTATAAAAAGTTTACTCTCCATCCACACTTTCTCTGACACCGACCGACCTTGCTTTAGAATTTCGGGTTTCGAATTTTCAGACACTTGAGCAAACAGATAGAGGGCATAATTTATTCTGTGAAACATTGAACAAACCCCAAAGTTTGTCATGCCGGTACCTAAACTGAAATATTGTCGCATTTCGGGTAATCATGCAGCAGGCACGCACGGTATCAAATACGTAACGCGCTTTTTGTACACACGACAAGAAAAATAAATGAAACTTTTATCGATTGGGAGAGAAAACTTTCAGACAGTTTTTTATTTGGTGATAAAACCAGGCATTTGATAAAAGGGCTGATATGGAATTTTTAAGAACTGCCGAGTTTAAAATTTCACCATCAAAGTAAGAAAGGACAAAACTTGTTCGTGTATTTACACTCCAATTAACTAATTGCTCTGTAGTAATTAATTTGTTTTCTTCACTTTTTGTGGTTTCTGATGCAATGCTGTAACCGTCAGCCTCATTCTAGAGTTGCTAAATATTCAAATAGTGTAGCACCTTCAAAGAAAACAAAATTACACGTATTCTTTTACTTTGAAGTAGAAATTGCCTTGTGAATTCTCCAATGAGTGGCAGATTTAGCAAATAAATCACCTGATTTGCAGGATAACTAACACTTGAGATGGTCATATGGTAAACGGCCTCTACGACAAAACTGTCTAACATTGACACACTTTTGTGTGTGCTGTGATAGTTTGATTCGCTTTATCTAATGTCTGCGTCCCTCTTATATCATTTCGTATGTTGCATGTGATTGTTTGGCATATTACCTATATATGACTTTAACATTGAAATAATACGTATTTCTATTATGTAGGAATTTGACGAAATTTAGTTGCCCAACTTTTAGCGTGTCTCTCTTTACACATAATTTAAATATAACGAGTACAAACGTTATGATTCCCCTAAGTTACATTATACTCATAAAAACAAGATGAGACCAACTAACAGGGAGGTGAAAATTGCTGAGTAAGTACTGAAAGGTCATGGAACTGTGCGTATAACAATCTGCAATGAGGATAGCGTTTCTTGACCACCATCACTAATGTCACCATTACACTATTTATTTACTCCAGTAAATCTGTTTTGAAGGAATTGCATTGTTGCGATGGTATGTTGCGTGTGGTTCAATATCTAACCTAATATACAGTTGGGTGATTTCTCATTAGCTGTTCCACACCTTGGGTACAGGTTCGCTTCATAAATAACGCAAATAGCTGTTTAAATCCACGGCTTGCGCCAGGAATTTCTGGGTGGCATTTGCGCAATGAATAAATAAGCGATTGTTCAACAAATGATTATGATAAGGTTTTGTTTCATGATCACCTGAGTCTATCACGTCCAATATAATGGACACTAATAGGATAAATGCAGAAGACAGTTGCGTATAATAAACACAAAAGGAGACATGCAAAAACGAAAGTGCGAAACCTGAGAAATTTCCATAATATTTGCTAATAATAACGAAGTTTTAATAGGTGGTCTAGTACATCTTGGGTTTTTTATTATTATTAATTTTACGTATAAGTACTTGTGTGAACGGAGTACGTAGTATTTTCTCTGCACTCATTCCTCTCTCGGTGAAATTAATTGCATGGGAAGTGAGAAAATTGTGTTAATTGCTTAAGCGGTAATTATTTATTAAAGCACTGGAAGAACACTCGTAGATTTGCCTTCATTGTACGTACGAACGTTATTTGCCTTTATATACGGACATGATTGTCTGTGTATGACTAATAGGCAAAACCTTCAGTTGCCGCAGATACATTTATATTACAAAATAATAGCTGGCGAGATGCTCATAATCTTATATTACATCTTGAGTGAATAATAAGGTGCCTAAATAATTAACTAGGGCAATTATCCTGCATCCTATGTGGTAAATTCTGGAATAAACTCTTACCCTCTATCCACCCTAGATAAACTTACAGTAAGCAATTATCGTCTATGATTAGTTGCGCGAAATTGGAGGGCGTCGTTTGCACTTTTATTCGATTATGTAAATCACGTACTTGCTCACAAGGTGAATTCCCTAATTTCCCTGAATTTTACAAAATTGTTGCGCAAATTTTTCACTAGTTACTATTATATAACAAAAGCTCTCCACGTTTGGCAAAATTAAAAGATGAAACAAAAAACTGGTCTAAAATGGTCTGTAATTTACGAAAGTGAAATATTGTTCTGTTACGAAGATCACAGCACTGGAAATTTACATATTATCACTATTTGATATGAAAAGTGCATAAGCTCAACAATGTGGTTAAAACGTGAGTGAGTCTTCTTTACTTTAACCACCCTTGGTGAATTCTAAACCTCCTGTTTGCAGAGGGGCTGAAGCCTTCTCATGCTTTTTCTATGCAAATGAGGTAGTCGTATCATTATAGCGCCCCATGTACTTGAACACCGTGCAAATCATTTTTAATCGAATAGCAATGAAAATTCAACTCAACTTATAATTAAAATGAAGCATTTGCGATCTAATTTGAATATAATTTATTATCTGCCAAGGAAACTTTTTGTAGATTCAGTACTTACAGCTTGACATTTACTAGTGAAACTTCTTTGTAAATTAATTTGTCTCCTATAGAGCCGTAATAATTACTTTCCAAGAAGATCTTTCGCCTTGAAACTTGTAATAGATCGGTATTTTTATTTCAGTCCGTCCAGAGTACAATAAAACCATTTTATTTTAACGTAAATAGCAACAATTATGTGTTTATTATTATGGAATAGGTAGGCATAGAGATACTGACGTTAAAAGGAGCCGTTCAAGGTCAGTTGCAAAATATTTTGCCTATGTGTAGACGTAGCCTTTCTCTGACCAATTTCCGGCGGTCAAGACACAATGCAACATTATACCTTTGCCTTGCAACAAGAATTCTCTTCGCGTGTAGAGTTAGGGCTTTTTCTACCTGGGCGTTATACAAAAAGAGTCGTTCAAATACAGTAATATTTTGTCTTGCAGCTGATTGAATCAGGGGGAGAAGACAAGCGTTTCTGAGAATTTCTGACTACCTACCTATTACAGTTTCAAACTAACGACTAAATCTATCATATTTGGTCCAAAAGAAAGTTTCTATATCAAAATAAAAGGCGACAACACTAGAAGAGGTAATTATGCAGAGATGTTTTTTGGAGGAGAATTCTTATTATTTAGAATCGCAGATTAGGTTTCTGAAAGAATATAACTGTTAATTTTTGTGCTCGCTATTATGGCTACTGGTTGTGCAACTCCAGTGCTGAAGAGTGGCGGTGCAATGCAGGGCAATAGCGCATCACGATGATATTTCATCGAATACCCTGTGAGACTGGCGCTCAGTAAAGAGGACCACCTTAGAAATAGATTAGCAACAGCTATGTGTCGCACCGGATCCGGTTTCGGCTGGAGGAGAACGCGCTATACTTCCGGCAGTGCGTTCACCCCACGTTGGAATGAAATGGAACCCCTCTCGTGAACTCTATCGCAAAATGGATGGCTGGCTGGCTCTACGTGTACGTTTATGTGGAGACAAGTTATACGTATTTTATATTCCGAGGGTAACCCTAAATACGGCCGTATAAAGGACTTTTCCGTATTAACTCCGCAAATGAACATTCTGCCAGTGTAATTTGTCTAGGGTTTTTGGTGTTACGTGATGTCGTGCAACGACTATTTTTCAGAGCTTTAAAAACGGGGGTCTTAATTTGAAACTGTCGCTTCTCATAATATAAGAGTACTTACTGTATTGCCAGTACATAAAAAATATCATTTAATTTCCTGTTGCTTATCAGATATCATTCATTACTCTGCAACTAACAGAAATACACACAATACAGTAAAAAAATAATATAACATTACGCAATTAACGATGGAGTAATAAAATCATAACAATAATAAATATTCTCATGTAATAGGACAACCCATTAAGAAATTAGGAACTCTCTCTTCTGTTTTATCCGCTCTTCTAATTCAACATTTTAGTATGCAACAAACTCCGAATTGTCAAGCAACCTAACCTCCAACCAAATCGCGTTGGTGCAGCACTTCCGTCAATTCGCGGCGATTGAAATTCATTCACAAGAGAAAGAGAAATGTAGGCCAAATTTCTACCAACGTAAAGCAGTGTTGAGATGGAATTCTCGCCTCACCAAAGAACTTTAGAACAACTGACCGCGTTGGAATTAACATTCGTCCTTGGCAAGGTAATATCTCGGAAAAAAAACGTAAATTCATAATGATCGTTACGTTTCGTTTCAACTTTATATTGATTAATTTATAATTGATGGCTTTGCAGTAATCTGTTGTTATTTTTTATTGTTAACTTATGCCATTAATAAATTTTAAATAATTAATTCAAGGAAGGCTTAATATGGAATTGATCGAGACGGGAGCGCATGGAAAGTTACCTTTGGGAAGCTGTCCTTAGTGCCGTGCAGATACCAATAATTAATCTTAAGGGAAGAGATGTTTTTTTTTGCTAATTCTATAAGTTAATTGCCAGTAGAAGCAATTTTCAGCTCTGAAAAAGGTTATAAATTATGCATAGTACTTAGAATTTGATGCTTCAAGCAATTATTTCTGATACGTAAAAAGAGTATATGTAAATGTGATAGTTACGTGGAAACTCAAACGGAAATCTTCATATTAATATCAGTAATAACACTTAGACGTCTCATTTTAAATATCCTTTGTACGTCCGCACGCATTACGGGCAAAATGCAGAGAATAAACACATCCACATATATTACATCTTCCTGAATAACAGTAAAAGTACCTGTGCGTATATTTACGTACCAGAGTCTCCTGTACAACAATATTGTTTACTAAAACCATTAACGCAAGTAGTATAATAGCAGCAAATATGTTGTAATAGTGTAATAAATATATATTGTATGAAAATTGTTCAGGCGCTAAGGCCAATTACTAGCATAAAAACGATTTATTACTAGCTAATACTGTTGTCGATTACTGCTTCTTAATAATTCGTTTTTATGTCGCCGATTATGTAATTGTTTTACTTTGTGGTAACTAGTTTAACAGTACTTAACATGTATGTATTTTTATAGCGCGTGCACCTGAT
This sequence comes from Quadriops clusia, assembly GCA_033557875.1. NCBI lineage: Eukaryota > Metazoa > Arthropoda > Insecta > Coleoptera > Hydrophilidae > Quadriops > Quadriops clusia. Next base: position 38,637 of record JAWQRP010000004.1, on the reverse strand, counting down.
TGGATAAACGTGTTGTCAAGCTTAAAATTCGTGTTACTCGTGTACATAAAGAACACAACACTAAAAATATCCGCATAAGCAGCGCACTTTTAAAATGCTTCTTTCGTTCTTCCTTACTTGCGTGTGCAAGCCTTCAATATTCATGAATGCATTTCTTCTTGGCATACATAACAATTATTGGCATTTCATCTACATTTTATTGTCCAGGAAGCAGTTGCGTGTCGTAAATCCACAAAGTTTAATTATTCCTTCACGTCTAAAATAATACTTTCCTTCTTAAAATTTTATTTCTACAAAATTCCTTTTCTTATAATCGTTCTCTGTCCTATGCCATATAGACGTACACAATAGGAAGTGTATGCATCTGCAGGTATTCGCAGGTAAAAGGATCTGAAAGGCGGCATGGTGTAGTGATAATTATTATTTACTGGGTTCTTTCCAGTTCAAACAACTTTCTATTTTATTGCTGACAATGTATCCAGACAAACCACAATCAAATTAGACGCTCTCCGTTTATTTTTAAATCTCTGGCGAAGAGTGGCTGGCGGATTGCTTTTCTTTGTTTACTAGAGCGCGAGCTAGGGGTCGCACTTCTCTAGTTAACAATCAACGGTTGAGGGTTAATGGTAATATACGGGTGCTCTTAGCTATTCTTTGAGAATTATGTAATATGTGAATAAGGACAGCTTTTGACTTATAGCCTTATAGCTTCATAATGCTGTATAGGCTTCACTTTTTTCAAAGTTTTTTAAATAGATTATTAATTTGTCTTATTTTTTTTCAGTGAATCTCTCTGGTGTCGATCGGGTGGATATGTCTAGTTTTGATTTGCTCAAAGTGCTTGGTACTGGAGGTAAGTTTCCTTCGATTTAATTTCCCATCTAGTTATTAAACTATAATCGGTTGTCGGCGCTTAAGAACTACAATATCTCTAACTATATGCAATTACTATTTTTTATACAGTATCTATTGTTACAACATATCTCTCAATTTTTAGTCGATAAATTGATATAGGAAATAAAAATTTATCGTCTGATATGCACACATTTAATTCGTTGTAATTTCGGTGCTGATTAGAGTGATGTAGGTACACATTGTTATAACTTTCTTATCTAATGCAATTCCACAAAATCAAATTAGGTACATACATAATACAGTTTTATTGTAGAAGGTTAGTAATATTGTGTGTTTTGTTCTAATTATCTATGAGCTCTGGCGTTAAATAAATGATACACAAAGTACCGACCAACTTAAATTATAATACATATTTAAATTTCTTAGAAAATTAACACACAATTTTTTTGAACATTATACAAAGTAGGCCTCGCGTGCTGCCAATATTCGATTTTTAACTTCTTTCGGTAATCTTCATTAATTGTACATTATTTATATAAAAATGTGCATTATGCATTAGCAAATGTAGACATAAACCAAAAGGCCAATGACTTTAGTCGTCGAAGGCGCCTGTAACTGTGTACCATGTGCCTGCTGCTATACCAGCTAGGGTTTGTTAATCTCAATGTAGAGTGCGTTGGCCCCACAACTTCGTTTTGGGGGAATACTTGAATGCCCATTTCTGTATTCTTCGATTTTATATGAAAGCAAGCCATCGGAGACGATAATAATTAATCGAATAAGGAAGAAACTAACCCGCTCGCAAATTGGATAAAGCCGCCTAAACAAATTCCTTCTTCAACTACCTTAATGGTTTATTAAGCAGAGAACACTAAATTACATGCTAATTAAAGTCATTTGAGAGGAAAATTGGTTTAGGTGCTATGAATTTAATGTAACTGTGCGAAAATCGATTAATTGTCTAAAACTGTGTGTGATAAAAAATTCTACATACTAGCTGTACATAAGGTAAAGAATAAGAACCTGTATTATAGATAATAAGGGGGTGTTTTCGCCAGTTTTATGGATAGGACAGGTGAAGTTACACGAATTTTATACACGAACTCGTCCTTCACTTGAGAATATCGAGAAGACACAAATCGATTGTAGTAACTTCTGATATCGATTTAATACAAACATTTTTTTTTAAATACAAGGGATTTGCTTGTATATTAATATACAAGCATAATTATTTGAAAGCAGATGACCTAATAACTTATTGAGTTAATCATCCGCAAGGAAAATTCTTTGTTGTTACTAGACATCCGTTTTGTTAAATTAATTACAATACTGATAAAACAAAAATCTGCCATCAGCAGGAGGTATAATCCTAAAAGGTGTGGCGTAAATATAAAAATCTATATAATTGCGTTCTTCCTATATGCGTACGTTCCACCGCAATTATTTAAAGTAAGAACAAATAAATCGTGAGTCTTATTTGAGGTGATTAGTGCTACTTAACCTTCACCACATGCTCCTTTTAATAATTTGTTTGCTGGGATTGCGACGAGACAAAATACCATTAATTTTCAGCTAATTTTCTTAATTATCGGCATTTTACATAACAACCTTTGTTTGAAGCTACGTTTTGAATTGTTCCATTAAATCAATTTGTTTATATAAACGCGCGATAACAATATCGAGGTTTTTTAAAAATAATATTATCCTGGTTGTTATCACTTACCAGTTTTGTTTTTATGCATACTGAACAATTCACGTAATGTTTGAATGTATTAAAAATTTTACCTAATTCTAAGTACCATATTAAAAAAATATTTTGTAAGGCGGTGTAATAACCATTAGTTATTAAACTGATAATTATGATAATTTTAAATTTATTTCGTTATCGCGTGGCTCTGAGCCTCTCTTATCTACACTTTATAGTAAACTATTCCATGCTTTTCATTCAATAATGCATAAATTCTAAATTTCCTTTTAAAAACGAAATAAAATAATCTGTAATAAAATATTATTAAACAATATTCAAATGACCACAAATTTATGTTTAAAAAAACTTCATCATTAACTTTGTATTGTCTATGCGTTGTTGTGGTTTCAAAACCTTGTGCCAGAATAATACAGTAGAAATACCGCAATGATACTTTAAAATTATACCTAGGTATATATTTATTGCAAAAAGGCAGATATGTGACACTTTGTTTTATTTTCCATGCCGTTTTATACAATATGAATAAGTAAAACAGAGAAATTGCAAAACGAGGTTCATAAGAATTTCTTAGTAGTGAGCAGCCAATAAACGGACGCAAGTCATTGCCAGCCTTTGTTGCTTTTGAGTTGCAACAAAGTAAATCCCGAAATAAAATTGTCAAGTTTGTCGCCCTCTATTAATAACATTTTCAACAATACAGCGTACATAATATTCCAAACAAACTCTTATCACCGCGTCGTATCTAATAGATCTCTAGCCTAGCGTTTATATATAGAATTGTAAATATTTCACGATGTGTAGCAATACACGGCTGAGTTTTAATTTAATTAAATATTTCGTCTGTTTGCACGAGCAGCTTATTTAACGATCTTCAAAAGGAATTTCTGCTCCATATACACAGTGCATACGACGATTAATACATAACATTCCATTGTCTCATTGTATATTGCGGCTGAACCGCTGACATTCACGTAACCAAGGAGTGTGTTGCTCTTTACATATTCAATGCGTTGCAGAAATCTGGCGGTAGGTTTTTCGCCTTGATTGAACATTAAGCTTGATCAGCGAAAAATGTTTGCGCGAGTCTGACCTTTAATGTTGGTAAAATTAGTTCAATTTATGTTGCGACAGTGTTGCTATACTTTACAGACACAATGCATATTTGAGTTGCCAATTGTTGTTGTTATTTGGAAGATAGCTACAACTTCGTTGCATGAATGTATGTATTTGTTAGACGAAAACAAAATCAAAAAATACACTAATACATTCAGGGAATTAGAAAATGGCTTCGAATAGAAATATATTTGTAATGCACATTAAACTGTTCTTAGAAATAATCTAGAAAAAAATATGATTGAGATCGTAAGTATTCCTGCAGTTGCACAATTGGCGGAGGCGCACGGTTAATTCTTGCTAAATCGAGATTCATAACTTTAGCGTAATTTTATATTAAATACTTTAAATACGTTAAATTTATGAAGGTACACATCGTTGCGCACTTTCGATAAGGCTCTGTCAAGTGTCATCTACCCTTGATAAACTTTATTTAAAGCAAGGCAACGAGATCGTACATTGAATCTGACGGACGAAAGGATCGACCAAAATAAAAAGCTAACGACCTTAGGAAGGTCGCGGACCGTTGTCCCGTGATATGGGGGCATTTTGTTGTTCACCTGGTTGTTGGGGGCTACGCCCTCTACGTTGCAGGACTACATGTCATCTTATTTGCAAACGAGTAACCCCTTTAGGCGCGTCTGGCACACTAGATTTGCGGTGGCAGTCTAGATATCCACCAATGTTCCTTTGTTTAGACTGTTTGCATCAAAAGGTTGCTGACTCGTTTGGATAGAGTCCAGATATGGACACTTGTAAATTGCGCTTGATTTACCCAGCACGACCAATATTGCAGTCGCTTACTCAGATTGCTTCTGCGTCTGTATTATTCACATGACTTTTAGTCACTTGTCCCAACTAGCAGTACTTGTATCAATTATGATTTAGATTACTTAATTTTTATCGCTTCTTTGTTTATTTATGTGGGAATACATACCTATTATTTTCTGTAATTTTCCAGCCAAGTGATTATGTATATTAATTTTGCTTCGTCTCTAAAATTAACTTCAACTAAACGATTGCCAGATGTCGAACTCTTGAGTATAGGTATCTATCTATATAAGTATATATATTATGTATTTTTCTTTTGCATATCCAATTAAAGTCGATACACTTCCTTATTAAGACACATGTAGATTTTAAAGTACACATTGCAACTATTTCTACAACCAATAAAATTGCAACACTCATGTTAAAATCATGTATGTTATCTTAAAAATGTGGGTGGCTCCAACTTATGGTCAAATTTCTGTGCTATCTCTTCATGCTTGATATACCGGAAACGATTAGGCAGCTAATGACCTCTTGGCTCCAGATATTTGAAATTTCTAAACTCATGTAAATCTGATAAAGCTTTAAACGCCAGGAATTTTGGAATGCAATAAAATTACCTAGATACGTAGTGACTAGAGCGAAATACTTCTTAAGCACAGAACCACATTCTACTTTTCTTGCTCTTCATGTGATTAATTCCTCTTATTTGTAAAAATCGCGCATACGTTACGTCGGATACATCCGATTCCTTGTTTAAGTTTTTACTTAATTGTAATCGCTTTCTAACTTATTCATCGTTACTCAAAATTAGGTAATCGACTAGTGATGGCACGAAGGTCTAGGTTTGAATAGATTAAAATTATGTAGGAATACCTCTCGTAATTTCTCCTCAAACGTTAGAATCACGGAAATTTGAGGAAGGGGGAAGGGAAAATAAATGGATCGAACATTTGAATTTCAGAAACTTATGTCGTTTGTGAAGAAGAGATATAGAGGGGAAATGTATGATAAAACGCGAAAACCACTAATAATAATTTAATGGAAGAATTACATACGTAAAATTATGTTTAAGCTTTTCATATAAAATTTCGGAAGGTTGGTAAATGATTTTCAAATAGGTACTGTATACAGTCTGCTTGGATGAAATTTTTGCTAAACGATTTTCCCTTAATAACATTAATCAGGAGACTCGTGCAGTAGAAATAGCTTGAATAAGAAATGAAAGTTATACACCAGATTTAGTTTTAGTTAAATTGTAATTTTTGTATAGAATCTACCCGGATTCAAATACTTATAAGTAATCACATAAAACATAAACTGTATTTGTGACACCCCCTCGAAGGATCTTTAATTATATAAATATCAAAAGTTAAGACTTAAATTATTAATAAATCTCTTGTTTAGAAAAATACAAGTGTGCAACGGTACTATTGGAAACACGTGTTGGCGGCAAACATAATATGCCGTTGAAAAAGATAAGATAATGCCCTATACAGAGGAGTTCACAGGTTTTTAGTTTATTTAGTAAATCCTGCTGCGGTTCCAACAATATGCCCTCAATGTAAAGCAAAACAGAATATTTGGAACTTCTAGCAAGCTTGTTTTATATCTCTGGCACATCTGCTCCGAATTTTATATTTACAACTGGTTTATGCTTTGCCCCAAATACTTTTTCCTTTGCTAAAATTTGTTAAAATAACCTCCGTGCGATGCATAAAGCGCTTTCAGGCGTTAAGTAATGCTGTTGATCAGCAAAATTGATGAGCGAAAATTAAAGCTATTTATTAGATTAAATAGGTTGGCCATATTTCATCAGGAATAATTTCACTCCATGTGTTAAGCGTAGTTAAGCACCAGAGTAAGAAAACCGCTAGTTTCTAATAAGTGCTTTGACAATTCGTACTTAATTCAATTTGTAACGGTGAGATTTACTAAAATTAATTTTAAAGCGTTTATTCGTTACGGCAAAGCAGAAGTGCCGTTCTTTTTTATAAGAAAAAAAATCACGGGTTTTTTTATAGGTGTATTGGTGTCTGCTTACGGATGTAATAAATATGCTAGGAAGAAGGGGCAGACAATTATAAGAACAATATATTGTAGAATACGGGATTTTCTTATTTTTTATATTCAAAAAGAGTCTCATGTATGCTTTTATTTGAGCTTCGTACGTACGTGATATGGCGAGGAATCGAGAAGAGGATCATTAAGCTTTATGTCAAATGGCTTTAAAGACATTGTTCGCCTTAGAGGAATATAATAAGTACGGGGAAGTCGTAATGCCTGAATTTAATTTCTGCTCGCAGACATAAAAGATGCAACCGCAACCCACAACACACAGACCGTACCGTCTATAATTGCATGGATAGTAAGTAAATCAATTTAATATGGAGCGAAGAAACGTGACAGTTTGGCTCACTTGAAAGGGACGCAAGAACAACTAGACTTCCAGCCTTCCATTCGTTCGTCCAATATGCGAATCGTTTATATACAGATTATGCATCTAACTTACAGTGACGTGTCGAATAAATAGAATTTTTATGAAGACACCCAACCAATGTGCTTAAGATATAACTCTTTCGTGGAGTCTGGCACAATTGGCGGAGGCGCACACAGGTTGTATGTGACACTAATATGGACTCATGAAGTACGAGTGTGCAGTATAATTTTGTTGCAAAATATCTCTTTCGCCAAGAGAACAATGAGGTGATTGATTATATAATTATTTAATTTTCATAAAGAATAAGCATATTTAACGTTTTTCAGTTGTGATAATGTGCACATCACGTTCAAGTACATTGCTCATTAGTGCGGTTCCGTAATCTCATTACTAGCTACTGACATACTTCTACTATTCCTTTAATCGTGCTCTAATATTATAAAACAAACAATGAACAGTACCGTGCTAATTGCTCGTCCCAGCTAAAAATCAATCACAATGGCCGCATGGACTTAAAGTAATTAAGCAAAAGGTGCTTCTTTAATTAATAAAAGTACATCCGGTTGAAACTGGTTGAGTTTCCGTTTTGATACTAACCGCGATGTGAAGTTAAACTGATGATGCTCCCAATAGCGCATGTTACCTACCTCTGTAAATATTATATTGCTAATAACCTTAAGAATAAAGCGGAAACAAATAAAATGAGCGAGTGTAAGATAGATTTACATAATTGCGGTATCAACGGCGTGTCGTTGCCATGATGTTAAAAAACGAATTATGCTTTTCCGTGGATGCTTCGTAACCAGCACGTGTAGGGGAGTGTGTCCCTTCCCATCCAATATATTGCACGTTTCATGATGTATAACGAACCCATAGATTTAAGCAAAAAGATAAGGTATTATATTTACGTAAGCGTATTCTCATAATAATTCGCCCGTGTAAACCATAATTCTGCTCCATACCGCTAAAACTCCATGTCCTCCATTGGTGTACAACGTTGATGCGCCAATTAACCTTTGCATTGACGGATTATGTATACAATAATACAGCATGTGTAATCGCGTACAAATATCCGTGCGACGAAACAAGTTTATCGGTTGTGAGATCCAATGAAAATTGAACGCCATTAAAGGGATCAAATGTCACTCTCAATCTGCTGTTTTAAGTTACTTCTGCTAAAACAGCTTGTTTTGTCAGCATAAACTGAATTTATATATTATTAGAAGTTATCGGGTGGTATATCCGCTTAAAATGCTTAATACGAAATTGAAACAAAAAAATTATCTCATATCCTGCTGAAAACGCTTTAAATCAACATTAACTTCCAAATATACAAAATTCTTTCTTATAATGATAACACCAATTGCATTTAATCAAATTTATCTTCCGTTCTAGTACAAAGTGTTTAAACAACGCCTCAAGTGATATTAATAAGAAGGAACTAACGAATGGAACCAATTAATAAAATTGATTCCTCGAAAATATGTGCTTCTGAAAGCTTCGTTATTTAGAAGTGTTGCGGACTTGTTTATTTTGTTTTCTTATCGCTATATTGCAGTCATTAATAAATGTTTCATGGCTGGTTATCTTGAATAATTCAATATCGCAAGAGAATATAACCATCACATTCACCGACTAAACAGATACTAAAATAATTTTCGAGGTATAATGCAGTCGTTAAGACTTCTAAATGGAAGTTTCAACTCCTTTCGCTCCGGAGAGTATACGTATTGGTGTGTTGCATTGATTTTGCTTTATAAACTGTAAGTGTGGGTTTATCAAAATACTATAATAATATACAACATACCCCATAACATTCAATTACGTTTCATTATTGGTCTCCTTTATCTACACATTTATTGCATATCAACTTTATTAGATTGTTCTAATGTGTTGTTACTTTTGTTGCAGCGTACGGTAAAGTGTTCCTAGTTAGAAAACGTGGCGGTAGTGACCATGGGAGGCTATACGCCATGAAAGTACTGAAGAAAGCAACTATTGTACAGAAGAAAAAGACGACTGAACATACGAAAACAGAAAGACAAGTTCTTGAAGCCGTCCGTGATAACCCTTTCTTAGTCACATTACATTATGCCTTCCAGACGGATGCCAAACTTCATCTAATTTTAGGTAAGTAGTGAACAATTCGTCCTTCTTTCCTTAGAGGCGTCAGCGTTAGCTCAACAAATAGATTTGTTAAATATGACCTGTTGACCTTTACCCGGAGAGCTTGCTAACAAAAATTCCTCTTATGGAGGGCCACAGAAATTACTTGCAACAGGATGAGTCATTGCAGATCTGCTATTAGGAAACGCTTCTTAAGCTTGTTGCATGTATTCTTAATCAAAACTTCATCATGACTCACTCTTTCCTCGGCGTAGGTCTTGCCTAACCTGAATTCGCAGCACTAACATGGATGTAGCTCAAGTATGTACTTAATTACAGGGCTGCTCGTCTAAATTATTTTTCCACTGGATTGACCTGGTCTAGTTTCCCGTTTTATGGCCAGTTTGCATACAACAGAAAAATTAACTTTTTATATGTAAAGTAAAAATTTAATACTAAATATTTAACATACTCCAATAGAGGTTAATCAACTAAATTCACAGCATATATGTTTAGAACCCATTCTTCATTGACCTATACAGCATTAGGACTTTTAAATCATTATAAATCCTATAAATTTTTAATAGTTAATAACAATAATTAATCGATTATGGATTACCTTGTATCATTAGGCCGGCACGATTTTATTGAATTTTTAATGAACTATACACTTTGGGGGAAAATGGATATAAATAAGAGTTATTTCCATCATTTTGAGCATTAAGCACTCACTAAATATAACGCTAAAATTGCAACAACATTTAATCCTCATCTAAAAATATCTACGATTGCGTTAATGCTCCTATATAACTAATTGCACTATTAAATCAACATATAACTTTCCCATTATGTACTCATTGCTGGCTGTTGATCCTCCATATTGCATTTGCGAGTCGAAACCTACGCTAGCCAAAGTATATACATTCGTTCTTATTAATAATATCAATAAAGTCATTATCGCATTGGAACCTTGAACAAGTCCACAGAATTTAGGAGTTTTATGATTGTATAACGATGCTTATCGTTAGGATTTTATTTTAATTAAGAGAAGCGAAGAAAATGCGAAAACATGAAAAGTGAAAATGTTGCCACTGAAGAACTAGGCCACACCGTCACCTAAAATAAACGTAACCAACAGTCTATTTAATTAAGAATTTTAAAAATGCTATTTTTAGCAAGCCTGTCGCTGTTAACTTGCACTCTTGTGGTGTTTAATTCACATCACTTTTGTTTATAATCCCTTTAGCATTTAGATCGATAAATACAAAGTCTGGCAGTTTAATTTTCTACGAGACTGCTTCACTGTGTTTTACCTATAGTTTTCTTTTCTTAAAATAGAAACAATTTTGTCTTAAATTAGAAACAATTTTTAAAATTAGAATAATTGCATAACGTAAACAAATTTAGGCTTTCCCCTGTCGCGATGTTATTTTAAAAAAATACTAAATACATTGATTTATTTCGATGTTTATTCCGTATTACTGGTGCTTATTAACTTGATTAGGAATTATTATCATTTGAGTAGCATAACTTGCGTCCTATTTAGCTCCATTTCCATATTTCCAAATAACTTTTAATAGCGTTACAAAACACCAATAAATTTCTTTGGTTGCGGAAAGGATCGACACGGTGTTTTAATTTTGGCGACACTTGCATAGGATAATTTTCATTAATTTTAGAAAAGAGAAAGTATATGAAAGTATATCTTATTCACTTTCACTGGTGTTAAATACTAAGCGATGTTTTATTTCGTATTGTTGTTTGCAAGAAAAATTTCTATGAGCACACGTATTACGCTGTTATTTTAACATTAGTATTGCAAGAATTATTATACAACAATTAATAACGAGAACCCATAAACTATGTTACGGTGCACATATCTGTAACTTTGACTATCAATATAAAAACATATTACATTCATTTCAACGATACACTATATTACTTGTATTGTAGGCCTATATTAAAATATCTGAAAATATACTAGGAATTCTTTAGCAAAGCTGCAAAACGAGGAAGTACATAGTTTTAAGTTAGACCTCCATGTTGAATTAAAAAGTTAAAAGTAGTCTGTAGAACACCTGAAGAGTAAATCTGTAATTTTATTCTGAAGCTATTGTTAACATTTGAATACCAAACGCATAAAATGAAGCGAAAGTGTAGAAAGCAGATCGAGCAACAGAGTAATATCATTTACTTGATATCTTATACAATTAATTAATAAAACTAGTATGTTATTGAAGACGATGCATTTAGTTCTTGCTACTAGCCCATTAAGGCCTCAAGAGTGTTACGTGCATACGTGTTGGCTGAATAAAAAATTAAGTAAATACCCGCATAAAACCGTTATTGCTTACCATAAAGTATTCACTTTCTACAGGCAAATCAATGCGATCGAAATGTCACGAATATACTTCCTTCTATATAAATTTTCGAAGACAATGGACAATGAACGCACCAGTGTAAAGTTGGAAACTTTTGATTGTTGCATTAGCTTTTCATCTGGTCTCCACGTGACAGGTATATTTATGGTCGCATATAAATAAATTACGTGAACAGTCAATTAACAATAAAATATATATTTTATGTTGCTGTTGTAAAATAATGGTGCAATAGGATAGGTGCAATAACTTCTTCGGTCGGGGCATAAATGCAGAAAATTGAATCTCACGCATTTTATTATTTACATTTATGCTCACTTATTCATAATTATAACATTATTTGCTATATAGAAATTATGAACATGTTTTTTATATGTCATTTTTTTATAGATTACGTCGCGGGAGGAGAACTATTCACCCATTTATACCAAAGAGAGCACTTTTCTGAAGACGAAGTGCGAATATACATAGGAGAAATTATTTTAGCGCTAGAACACCTTCATAGTGTAAGTATACAAGATTATCTATTAAAAAATTGGTTCAATTTTGAAAAGTAATGAGGTTCTTTGTACACGAGGAGCATATAACATTTTTGTGTGGTTGGAGAAAGTGTGGTGGTTTTAAATCAAGTACTTCGCGACAATTTGCACTTAAAGTTATTTTGAAAATATTGGCACATTGCTCTCAGCTTGGCAATGGTAACATCTTTGTGTTAAATGTATATGCCATTAGTATAGGTAGATCATATGATAGGTCATCGCAAATTAAATGGCTTTGAAAACAAATAGCGTCTCAGGCGCACTTGCACACTGCCAAATGGCAATCCAATGATAACCTCTATACCAAATCAGTTCCGTTGATTAAGGCCTGCATACTGCGTTAAAACAGAATTTGATAAAGATTAGAGTGAATAATTAGTGCGATTCGCAATTATTCATGATAGTACGTAACTATTTTTTCACCAAATGTTTCTGCGAACCAGTCAAGGACGAATATACACATACCTATTTGTTATTTGTACGTTTCCAGACGCTATTAATCGCCATGTTTTGATGTACTTTGAACGCGAAATAATATGAAAAAGCAAGTTCGTTTAATCCGTCTCAGCTAACAAACAAAAAATACAAACATCTTTGTGTAAAGACGTTAAACTTAGTGAAAATAGCCGTAACCTAAATAGAAAGTAAATAAGTAAACGGAGTCGATGAACAAAAAGCTTATTGTTTAAATGTAAATGCTTAAAAAATACTCCTACTCTTGACTTAGAGGTATAACACAAGTAGGCTTTAAAGGTGCTGCATGTATCTGAGTAACGAACATGTAGTTTTGCAATGCTTACAACATTATAAAACAACTTTAATGTGACTATTTATTGTGTAGGTAAATATCAACAAAGAACTAAATTGTAGTAAATGTTTACAATAAACTATAAACTTTAGTTCCGATTTTGTCGTAGTAAACTACATCGTATTATATTGACGTAATGATCAAAAACTGATTGTCAATATAAGCAAACATGGCTCGAGCGGATGTTGCATAAAATTAATTATTATTACAACCAAGTCACAGGTAAACGCATTAAACTTTTGTTGTGAAGTTATACGTATGTTCTTTGCGCTTCAAGTACAGTTAAACTATTTTAAAATATATTCACGGCATATAAGAAAAACATTCGTATTATCAAGGAAAGTGGATATTTACATTAATTGGCAACACTTCCATGTGATATCAGATTATCATCTGCTTATTCATCTATTTGTTCTTGTAGGAAGTTCTCGTTCGAATAAGTGATTAACCAGCGTATTTAGAAAGAAGTCTGTATTCAGCATAAAAATGAGCGCAACTAAAATTATTTCCGCAAATGCCTGCATGAAGCGAGTATTAAACGTTGATAAAAGGTGTACTTAGCTTTACGCCCTGATAGTTTGATAGCCATTAGATGCGTTTTCCGTTGATAACTTCCACCGATATCAGCTTTTTCTTTCGCATGTATGTATACATAATATGTAACAAATGCATTAAAAAATATTTTATAACTGGAACGTTTTTCTATATTTCCAATTTGTTAGTGTATTATGATGCCTTTTTAGAAGACGAGATAGATGGTGTTTCAGTAACAAATTTATTGTTCTAAGTATTTACATTCGGTTTATTTATTAAGCGTTGTATTATCGATGTAACAAACAACATTTGAATTGTTGATTTAAAAAAAGCAAATTATGGAAATTGGTTGTGAACCAGTTTTTAGTATCACTAAAGTGTATATATTTTTAAAACATGCAGATAGGTCCACTCGCAAGTCCGCTAGACAATTCTAATTTTGTAATGCAGAACATCCGCTCTATTTAGAGAAAGTAAGCTGCCGCAGAGAGTTTGCACGATACTGTTTTTATTTACTTTCCTCCTGGACAGCTGAGAGTATGTATGCACATTATGAAATAATTTCGCGCAAATTTAAACCGTAACTAAATGGCGCCCCCTCGAGTTAAAATTAAGAGTAATATTATATGTATGTTATGGGACTTCGCGAAGTGCACACGCGGTATTTAGGTCGCGCTCTTGTTCTCCCTTTTGTCTCCAATATGCGATTACAGGAAACAGTTCTAAATATTTCGCTTGGCACTGTATAAAGTCGCCTGATCGATAGACTTAATTGGATTATACATTCTAATATAGTTAGTGGGACATCACGAATCTGGGTCCAATCGAAATTATAATATCGTCGAATTTAATCTTTTGTGCGGCTTAAAATTGTTCAACAACAATGAAAGGACGCAAAACAATGAATATACTTTCTTGGTGCCAAGGTTGCAGCGCTTCAACCACCATTGAAGATAGTTAGATTTGTTGTAAAACCGAATATGTTTAAGATATATTCAATTTTTTCTTCAATTTCATCAACAGTTAGTTAAGGAAAAAGACGAGCAACAAACACTTTCACAAGTTTCTTATATACATACGCACATATTCGTGAATGTATTTATGAATTGAATTACCTACACATAATTTTATTTATCTACACAACAGTAACACAAATTCCTATAACTTAGGTATAACATTTATATGTTGTGCACATGGATAAGTGGGACATGTTTCCATGGCTGTGCATTTCTGCTTAACAAGTCATACACGTAAGAAAATAATACGTCCTCCTCTCGTAAAAAACACATTTTTATTTCAAGGATACTTTGTATGGAGTGTTAGTGATTATTATGAAATTTATATATTCATTGCTGGCCGTGCATAAACTATGCAATAAAAACGTCCTGCGCAAGATTCGCGGCCTTGTCTACTAATTTGCCAAAATATCCACGACCTTACATCGCGCTGCACGTTTGCATATTTCTTCGATAGGCTGATGTATGGAACTTTTTTTTCTTATCTACGTAATGCAGTCAGTAACGGTAGTTGTATTCTTACCTCAGAGTTAATGGTTCATTGTTATATAAATGCGATATTCCTACCTACATAAATAGCGTTGTCAACCAAATTGGTACACTCATTTCGTCGTTATGTGATATGATGCAGACAAATCTATGGCTTCACAGTAAACTTATTCTCATAATACACAAAGGACAATAATGAAAAATCCCAATCAGATAGTTTGCAACTGAATCACTAGTTAGCAATACTTGTGTGCTCAATTGGTGGAGGCGCACAGCCATTTCTCTTACAGTAAAATGAACTACTGCAAAAATAATTAATTGTAAAAATCTAATGACTCTAAAATTTTAAACATACTTTTTACACTTCAAAATAACTTCAGTTATAAAAGAAACGTGTTACCTCTAGGTAACTAGATCTGGCTGGAAAAATCAGCTTTAATTAGAAAACTTGCAGAGTGATAATATCTTAACACGTATAACAGAACATGTTCGTTATAATAAAAACGTGTATAATAATTTCGTGAGCGCCGTGAATTATTATGCATGTTTAAATAATAAATTTTATTTATGCTTGCAATTAAAAATACTGACGAAACTATCCTAGCTATCTAGCTAAAGTGAGTCAATGTTACTACAGATGCTCTAAATTTTAAATAATAAATAACGGTTCTACATCTAATTGCCACATTAAATTTTTATTATTGCACGTTATGTATTTTAGAAACATCATTTTTATAGATTCATTTACGTGTTTTATTAATTTAATATTTTTTTACTATTACAATTCTAATAATTATACTAACACATACCTTTCAGAATAAGGGGAAGTAATGAACACACAAATAAATTTGCAGCATTTCCGCACAAACGCAGTTTTTGAATTCATCTAAAACATACTACATCCAATAATGCATTGCTTCTAAGTCTTCCATTACAATTCCCGATAACTCCAAAACCTCGTGGTCCAAAGTTTCCTCAAATTTATTAGTAAACGTTCAATATATTTTTGCTATGTATGAAGTTGCTCTTAGGTACATCAACTTGCGCACTATTTATTTTAATTAACGACAAACAACTTTAAATCAAAACCTGTCACTAAAGTTATTAAATAAGTGTAGTGTTGTCACTTATTAATAAGAATATGTATATCTAATTAAGTTAAATAAATTGTATTTACTCATGCAATTAGTGGAAATACACATATATATGTGCCTATGCAAATTTTTAAATAATTAGGTATAGGCACTGATAGATGCAATTTTTACGTTTCATAAGCCAAGGACGATGTATAAATTATAATATATTACTCTTTGATTGTGCCAATTTGCTACAATGTTTACGGCAGAAGCTCTTTAACCTAAATTCTAACTAAAATTTATGCGCAACAATCTCACCAATAAAAAATGATCTCATATAAGACGCAGTAACATGCGTGATATTTATTCCAAATAGTTAGAAATTACTAAAACACATCCGTATTAACGCTTACATTGAACTTTGACATCGTGATGTATACATAGAAGTGAACGAACTCCATGTTGGAAAACCTTGTACTTAGACTGTTTTAGAAGTCAGAAAATCTATAAAAATGTTTATTGTCGGCATAATTCTTGCATGTTTCCCTATAGATTGTTATACTCAAAGTGTAATTGCGACACTGTTTATGCAACATTATATGCAGTTTAGAAATGTTAGATTTTGAACTATACGTCCAGATTTTATAAATTAGAGTGTTGCCTAGCGGGAAAGGTGAATATTTTGTACGTTCAAAGAACACATTAGTTGTCAACCTTGAGACAACCATAACATGTTGTCCGTACTGTGACCTTATCATATCTATTTTGTGGTATTCTCCTTTGTAATATTTTTCTTGCATTAGAAAATTCCGATGGGCCCTGCGATGCCGGTGTTGCGTTCGTAATTCTCATATAATTAATGTTGGAGAATCTTCACCTTAAAAACGTCTCCAAACATTTTAAGTGTACCTTGCAAACACCGAAACAATTATTTTGCACGACAATCGATGCCGAGTTCGAGGTATTACAAATTAAAAATTTTGCTTATACTTATTGAAGGCCATGACGTATGATATTAAAACTGTTAAGTCATTGGAATAATTACATAACCTGCGATAATTTTCAGTTATATATATTTTAATAATTTTCTTACTTGTATCTCCCGAATTAAATTTATAACATGTACACTTACAATCAGTTGAAATAAATAATTAAAACGTAGAATAATTATATAATTTACATCTACTAATTTAAACAATAACCACTACTTAATACTACGTAATTTTGTCTTTAATTGAATGGTGAAGAGTGTACGAAATTAATTACCTCGTGAGTAGGAAATAACTATTTATTTTATGATTATTTAAAATTTCGTCAGGTTATTAAAATATTTAGTTGCCCGAAAGTAAAAACTTATTTTAAATAGCCTTGAGTGAAATATTACGCTTTCAAGGTAAATTCTTGCCGGCATTGTTTCGGCGAGGAAGTTTTCACGGAGATTTTTGGCTCAGACTCTTTAAAAATTAAAGTTTTCTGTAGATCCTACTGTTTTATGCAAATATAATTTAAAGAATTTCACGGTTTTGGAAGCACGAGTAAATTTGCAACAACTATTACGGTATTGATAATTTACGAATGCCAAGAAGGAAGGAAATGGAATAATCTTTTTCTTATTTTATGAAACAAAAACAACTTTGCACTTATACATGCAACTTACAGACGAGAAAGCAGCAATTAGATAATTAGAACATAATAAAGCCCATTTTTTCTGTTGACATTAACACACATACATACAAATTCTTATGTAAATAAAGCGTATACATACATTCTTTATAATGAGTTGGAGTGATTAATTAATTTTCAGTTATAACTAACTTGCTGGCGCATTGTTATCTGCTGCTTAGCCAATCAGCTTACTTAACTTTATACAGAACAGCATTTCCTCAGTAATCTTCATACAATATTTACTTGCGCTAATTTCTGAGGAAAAGTGGAGCAATTTTGTAATAAGTGGGCTCGTTTTTAAATTAGTTCAAGCATTTTATTATTACTTAGCAAAATGTTGTGCATTTTTAGTTTACTTGTGTCTAACTCTGATAAACGTGATAACCTTGCTACTCTTTGCTGAGCCTTGTCTTTATGCATCTTAATCAAGGGTAATCTTAATTTTATCGTTTACCTTTTTAATATTGCAACATTTAAAGAAATCGTGAGAAACTTCACCAAATTTTATTATGAACATGTGTACGAAAACATATTTGCAATAATACAAAGAATTTAATAAATTATGACACTGAAAGTGCGAGTAAAAATTATTATTTTGTGCTATAAATTACATTTATTAAACAATATAACCTTTCGTAAGGTGCTACTTAACGCTTGTATATTTTCTGAAATTAATTTTAAAGTTTTACGAACTGTTGTGTACAATAACCTTCAGATCTGGTTATTTCTCCTTTACCTGGCATTAAATAAATATGCACTTGGGAACTCTGTATATATTCTTGTTTTACGCGAGTTCGTAAATGTTTAATGATATTCGTCAAGTGGTGCATTTCATTTGACATTGCATAAAACACGGGAAAATCGTTTCGATTCTCTGAAGTATAAAGTAAATGTAAACACCGCTCAATTGCGCCACATTTTTAGTACGGGTTTACATAACTGAGATGATCTTTGGAAAGAACGTACCAACCTTCATTTTTATAATCCATTAGATAAATTACGGTCTGCGATATTTATGTAAGAAGACTCTTTGTAAATAAAGCAATTATTTATTGAAGCGTATTAGGGTGGCAAAGTTACGGTTCGCGTGATGAGAGTTGCACTCGAAGCTAAGCGCTTTTAGGTCCCGTATATTTGTGCAACAAGATTTTCTTTATCTAACTATAATATAATTTTCTCGTGCTTGTATAACTCAAGTCGTGCAGCAATGAAATGACAATACCTATCTGAACGGATCTTCATATTTCACACTTCAATTATTGTGTTTTGCTAGGTATACATATAATTCTAGCGCATTCGTTCAATAATTGTTGTATTTTTGTAACAAATCTTTTATTCTTGTGATAATTTATATTGCAGCTGCAATGTTACCTACTTTAAGTCGGAACAATGTTCGTGAACAATTAAGTATCTCTTAATTGCTTGCTATGGAAACTGCGAGGGTTTTAGCAGCTATTTCCCATAGTACACTGGTTTCACTACCATGGCCACAAGCTGCCGTTAATACAGGGTGCTTTTGAATGCACGATAAATGGAAACTTGCACGTGCACTTCGCTTAGCGCTTCTCAACTAAAGGCAGTATAAATAATAGATCTGCAAGTGTCGATACTCCTCTCGCTTACATAAACACCTACTACAACAAAGAACTGTAAAATCGAGCCCACACGTGTAAGACTGATGCAATGCAATAATCAGCAGTGCAGTATAAGTTATCGTTATTTATGTCTCCTATTGAAATGCGCGAAATAGTTCTGCAATTTATTTGCTAGTCGGAGATTGTTTCGTTCAGTGGCACTGCTGAATTGAATGAAACGAAACGAAGTAGAGGATTATATGTATGGATTTAGAACGAAATTACTGCAGTTGAGGCAATGCCAATATTCACCTAAGTACACAATTTTCAATGTTGACTAGTTAACCACTCTATGCTATTTCTAGTATACCGGTGCAATTGAAAATTAAAAAATAGTTTAGTAATGGTTTGCTTTGCTCCTCTTTTAATTGCTATTAGGCACTTAGTGCCTAAAATGTTTGTTCAAATTATCTGCCCGTATTATTTTCACATAAGTTCGATTTACAAATATTTGTTCACCTTCCAATCAAATAATGAATATTAGTAATACAATTAGGTGGATTTTATCACAGCGTACTTACTGATTTTGCATATACACGTGTCAACAGGTTTGTGCAAAAACTATAGCTGGCAACTAATTGCAAGATTTGTTTAAACAATAGGAAATTAAACTTGAAGATAATACGCTCGATGGTTTTGCAATTGCGAAGGCCGCCAGGTGCGAAAAAAACACGTTGCATGGTTAAATATTTTGACAAAAAGTGTAACAAACAAGGTGGCACCTAATTATTTGCTCTTACCTTCAGATAAAGATAACAACAATGCACTTTTGCAGACAATAAAATAATAAAGCGTTTATAAATAATGGTGCGAAGATTCGCTGACAAGTGAAAACAGCGAGGACTTGCATGTTTTGCTTTAGGTCATCGGCTCGTTTGCAAAAATATTTATAAATTCAGGCGGGGAGCGTTGTTTGGCGAAAGGTTATAAGGCCGAAAACAAGTAGCTCGCCATCGTAAAATATTTAACAGTGTCTGAAATATTTGGATCTCATAGTAATCTGGTACAACTTGCTTTTTATTTTAAGGACAGGCAACAGGATGGGAAAGTTACATATTTTATGTGCATGTACCTCAGTATGTAAATTCTTAATCTTCTTGGGGTTTCGGTGTTGGCGAGCTTACAGGGATTTACTTAGCATGTCCGTGTTAATTTCAAAGTTGAAACATTTTTAATGGACAATCCTGGTTTAGATATGATGTGGAATATTGCATGATTTGTTCTCAGAAATACGATTTATGGGGACGGCAGGCGATAATTATCCAAAATACGGGAGGAAATTTGATAACGGATATCCTTTCGTATATGCAAATACGAGGGAACTCGTTCAACGCAAACATTTCCAATGAATTTTATTTGTACTCGGTGTTGTACATTATCAGTTTCGCTGTTCATGCGCTTTGAAAACCTGGCACAAACGTGACTAAAAATACACACATACGAACATATGCAAGCTTTCCGTCCGATGCAGGTAACAAACATGATAATGCGTTATCTTTTAGCAATACAATTAGCGTAATTCATTGCTACAATTGTCCGCGGTGGTTTGCCGCAAAAACAACATACGCGCAGAATTGCTAAATTTGAGAGGGTGCATAATTTCGTTTAATATTTTACCATAGGTATTTAATAAATGCTTCAGTTTTAATTCACGCATTTATTACACGAAATATTTCATTTATCTATTCACCGATGCCTATACGTATGTAGCAGCACGTAAAACTTGATTAAAACTTGATCGTTCGAAAGTAAATTTAACCTAAAAGGTTTAGTCAATATCGAATGTTAGCTAAATGAGTTTTCTGTTTTCTACGTGCACAAAGTGCCTTTATCCCCTCGCTCCCAGCGATCAGTTTACAAAACAATGCCTTGTAGTAGCTGATCGCGTTTATTCCGCAAGTTATTCCTTTGCATAGAGCTAGTAGACAGAGGCTGCATGCGTTTCAGACAGCTGTATTTGCAGGAGTATTTTGAACCAGATTCAAGGTTCCACGTGCACAATGCTCTGTGCCGAAGTTTCGCGTTGCATCGCAGCAAGGATACACGTGCTGCCGGACAATTATGGCGTTTGAATTAATCATATTATACACAATTTTATGTTTCACTAATTCGCTAAAATGGATAATTACCGTTTAGTTACACGCACAGCTCCATTATCGCACACGCATTCGGCCTTCGTACAAATATTTGCGCTGTCGACAGGTGCCTATTTTTATCCGAGCTTTTTTTCGCCGCGTACAAGGATAGCATCTTCAGAGAGTTCTAACGATCAGGACAGTATTCGATCGTGAATTAACTGGTAGTTGTGCGTGTTGATTTAGCACGTTGCAGAGTTAATATTGGCGCATTTTCATAAGCATTTACATTTAAAACTACTAATTGCTGCTGAATATGTAGTCCAACATTTCTACCAGTTCCCATATCACAAATAATACCTCTTTCTAAGGACAAAATTAGCAACGAAAATATAGCTAGAAAAACCATACAAATTGATTTTTAAATATTGCGAAAAATATTGTTGTAAAATTTCAAGGATGGTGTTACCTTTTGGGATCAACACTGTCCGTGCTTTTCTTACTATTTTGGTGTAAAATTTGCAATGATTGTGTAAAAATTAAATGTTTACTTTACTTTATTTATGTAGAGACAAAATTCTTCTTTCCAACGCTTCTAAGTTTATGCAAATCAGATGACAAAGGAATATCTTACGAGAGTTCATCATAATCAATTTGGAGATCAAAAACTTGCACGATAACGCGCTATCTCAGAAGTCATTCATTGTTTGTTGATTTTTGGTCTGAAATCAATTCTGTGCGGTGAATCATCCACATAATTTTGCTCAGTACGATTTGTGTTTAGTTCCAAAATTGAATTTGAAAGGACGCTTTTCCGAATAAATAAAAAAATCGACTATATTTTACATTACAAACCTATAATTATAGAACTATTATATTAATAGTTCTGAATCTTCTTTTTACAACGCAAATAAGTTGCTAATTTTGGTGTTTTGTAGCATCTTTGGTTACAAAAAATTTCTTTTCGATTTTTGTTAGATGAGAGTACTTCATTTCCCTTCAGGCATGTTTAGATGTTTGCGCTGTTTTTTATTTCAAGCGCAACCCATCGAACAGCGGCACAAACCGTGTAAGATATTTTTAGGTTAATACCACTAAAATACCACATAAATACCTTTATCGTTCATATCCTTCAATATTTAGTAGTGCTATTGCATGAATAAGTAAAGCTGTGAATACTCCCCTATTCAAATAAACACTTTAGATTTAGAATGTGTACAATTCGAGTATAATAAAAATAAAAATAAATCCCTGCTGTGATTTGAGAAATTCGGTGTAGTGATAGATATTGTACAGATTTAATATTTTTTTAAATACTTTAAAAGTCCTATTGTAATATTTACCTAATAAACATAACTTGTACGTCCGGTTTGTAACTTTACAAAAATATTATAAAAGCACAGAAAATTTAGATTCTTATCCAAGATAGCTATGCAAAATTACAAAAATGAATTGTAAAATTTACAAAAAAAATTCTATCTAGTGTGCATACATCTTTTGGGTTGTTTTTAAATTAGCCTTAGTTATCATATTAATTTCCTACTTTATTTAACCAATTTGAAACTCTAAATAAGATTTTCTTACATCTTTCTATTTACAAGACTGTATTCCATAACTTTCAAACTCGAACCTGAACCTTGTTCATGGGCGATGCTGAATAAAGCAGGAGGGGTTCCCTGGCAAACAAGCCACCCCAACATTTGTAAGGCAGTTCCTGAGGCTATGGCAGACGTGCCAGCTGTTGCTGTGTGATATTAACTTCTATACACTCTACGGTGCATCCAGATAAGAGCCAATATCGGCGTAACCTGCGTGCACTGCTCTCCTCGGCAAACACCTGGCAGTCTGCATCGACAATAGCCAACCGTAACCTTTTAAACATGGTACATTTAAAGTAGGTTGTAGCCGAGTCTACCCTATTTAAGCATGACACTACATACAAGAGTGCCCAAAGTTTCTTCCTACATTGCAAGAAAGTTTGAAAAATTTGAACACTGAAATATCCGACAAAAAAACCATTTCATTACTGTGTAACTGAAGAACCTCTCACCCAATTCCATTATTTACATCCTGCGTGAAGTACTTTTTATGCTACAAACAGGAAACCAATAAAAACTCTTAAACGCCCCCCACGATTATGCATGATGACAGATACTTTAATGTCATGAATCTGTACAAATGTTTCAGACAGGGAGGCTAAAAATAAACCAGCCCCCATGTAATTTGCGTAATTATTTTCTGCAAGTGAAATTACGCCTGTTGACACGAGCCATTCGTAACCATTTATTTCCTAAAATAGGTCCAAAGCTCCCCCGGCCACGTAGGGGGTGTAAGATAATTCACTACGGCGAAGAACAATCGCTTTATTTTTGTATTAAATAAGGCACCTACTCAAATTTCTCTCTCTCCAAAGGTGGCTAAAAAAGAAATAATAATTATTTTAATTAGGAAAACATTTCTTTCTGAAGAGGCGGGACAAAATTAACCTTAAAACTTACGAATCTTCTGAATTTTGGAACAATGTCATGGCTACCAGAACGTTGTTCAGATTAATTCAACTGAGGAAAAAAGATAACTACGCCAAAACGACAAAAATATCCGATGATGAAAATTAAATAAAACAGCAGTTGTTCACTCATTAACAAGAACAGATAATTTACCTAAGCAAGGCATATGCTCTACTAAAAGTAGCTGTTTAGCCAAAATCGTTCCACCACTATAATTTACAATATCAACATAAAAGTATTTAATTACTGTTTCCAACAAAGTATCCTATCATTCCCATAAATACAGTTCGGTATAATGGCAGCAAAAATATTCATGAGGACTAAAATGCTTTACATTCAAATTTATTATTTAAATCCTGCAGAAACGTCCTTTCAGCCAAACAACCGCGTCGTGCTGCCTTCGTCCTTGTTCTATTCTACTCTTCTTTAAATGTAAATTATCATTAGTCATGCATTTTGTAATTGCAAATTTACATTCGCTATTAATTAAAAGATTTCACTTTATTGGCGAAATAATTGCTGTTTATACACTGCATGGCTTTTAAGCAACGAATTTTTCACTTTTCTCTACTGCGCACGTGACTAATTGATCCGAACATTGACTCGCAAATTTAAAATATTTAACAGTACATTCATTAGGCACTAATACCTGCTAATTTCTTCAAATTCCCCGACAAACTTTTTACATCAGAACAAACGCTTACATGCAGAATGTATTAATTAGATACGTACCTACTTCCTATTACAAGTTTTTAAACTTATATTTTATTTACTTACATTACTAATTAATGTGACATTTATATAAATTTTAAACGCTATTTTTGTTGCAGTTGGGAATTATCTACAGAGACATAAAATTAGAAAACATCCTAGTGGACGAAAATGGTCACATTGTACTCACGGACTTCGGTCTCAGCAAAGAATTACCCAGGTCCGGCGATCCCGACCAAAGGGCCTATTCGTTTTGCGGGACAATAGAATACATGGCACCCGAAGTCGTGAAAGGAGGCACCCAAGGGCACGATATTGTAAGTAACGTCTTTGACATATTTATTAATAGTTATATTGCCGAATAAGCACAAAACAGGCAAGACAACATTTCGCCACTGAACATTATTGCCAACTTGTTAGATCATAAATTAGTTATTCAATCTGCTAATCCCTCAAACCTATTTATACTTGCCGTTAGTCCGCGATTGTAGAACCACCCCTCTCGTTTAGAAGATTAACAGGAAAGCAAGTTTAGAGTTGTACATACATAACACTTGCGCTTTACGACGGTACGTAAAACAAATGTAGCTGCATGCAAAATAAAGTTCGGGGTTGTGCAGCCCGAAGATAATGTCAGAGTGTATGAATTAAATGGAGACCGAGTTTGCCATTTTAAAGTAAATCCATAATTTCCGTTGCAAAATGATATTTCGCGTGCGTCTAAACGAAAAGTGGGTTTCCATGCTGGCGCCCTTGGCTCCCCAGAGATTCGGGTTAAAACAACCCTTAACATGCTATACAGCGGAGGCCTACTTTTCTCGATTTAGGGCTGCCTGACCCAAATTAACAACAGCAGATGCTCTGGACTTTAGACGAATGTCTAGGACGTAAATGTAGGCTACTGTTGTGGAAAACATTCAGCTGGACAATTTTGTTCCAATATATCGACCGACTACTTGGTTATCCTTGACATGTGATTTATACTTGGCAAGCGCTATATCCTTGAGTCGCTTTTTATACTTGAGGAGACTTTCATCCTTAAATAGCAAGTAATTTTTGTCTAGTCACTGTACTTTTCGTTTTAATACTTTCCTCATTGCTGTAACATTTCCCTGTGCACAGATACTTTCCTTTCAGTTGTGATATTTTCTTTAGCCTGTCAAACAAAATCTACTTCCCCATTGTTCAAGTCACGGCATTTAATTTCTATTGGAAAATAGGTAATTTATTTTTGTAGGGTGAAATTTATCTTGATAAACACCAGCAATGCGACTCTATTGATTTAGTAAAGGTTGTTGGCATTACGTTTCCATTTTACTTTCTTTCTCTAAGATCAATTTTCTCATCGGGAATTCATTTTCCCTTTCTTCTTCTGATAATGTAAACAGTCGTTTATTTGAAATTATACCTATTATCCGCACTGCTAATAAGACTTAGAATTGTAACAATTAACTTCAAAAGAATACTATATAACGTTATTTTGTCATGTCGAAAGGTGCTATACATATGACGTTTAAAAATTCGCTTTTAAACTAAGCGAAATACAGTTAAATTATGGAAATGCAATTTAAAAACAAATTTAAATTCCAAATCTAATTAGAGGCACACTCCGACGTCAAGAGACCGCAACTTTCATGATTGAAAATATATGTAAACCATTAAATAACGCCACTTCCAACATTTTAGGTACACGTAATTAATTAAATTTAATTAAATAACAAACAAGCTTTCATTTCGTTTTACTTTAGATACTGCTAAGTAAAAAGTGGCGAGAAATATTAAACTTCTGTGTTAGCTTCATTGCTGTATATCTAACTTGCACTGGAGCGCTCTAGTGGCCATGCTTTTTTGCAGCATTGAAATGAGCAGTCTGGCGCAGAAGTATGAGCTTTAATAATTTAATTCACTACAGCGAAGTACATAATATAATTCCTAACCGTAAGGTAATATCGCTAAAAGGTAACAGGAATTAATGCAAATAAATAACAGCGCATAGATATTTTCTGCTGAAACAGTTACACTCAAATGCACCATTTAGAATTTCAATTTCCTTGGGAGTGCAAACTAAATGGATTTCAATTTAAAGACAACAAAAACGCTAATCAAGCCTTTAACAATTTTACTGGCCGTGAAATCTAATCCTGTCTTTTTGTCTGCAATTCTTGATGGCATGAGAATGTTTAAAAAATACGAGTTTCTAAAATATTGTTTAAGAGCTGCCTGCTTGAACCAGTTTACGGTTAATGTTTGGAAGAAATGTTGCTTGACGAGGAAGTGCTGTGGGACTAAATGGAGTATGTTAAAAGATATGGTCAACACAAAATTTGCTTAATAAGTGGTTTTTGACCAGATTTGATGATGTGTAATTTTTTAATTATTTACTTTCAATTAAGATTATTTTGAAACACTTTGTAGAAATTAAAGCAATTTACATGGAAGCAAGGCGATTAAAAATCTTTTGTCTCTTCTTAAATTGTCTGAAAAAATGATGTGAAACGTGTTTATCATTTAGGGTTGAAAAACCTTCAGATCGTTGAGTAACTCATAATAAGGTCAAATTGATTCAATACATCTGTTCTTTATTCCATTCGACTAATCAAGGATTGTGGAACATCGAAACACTATTGTTTCAAGTTGGAGATTGTAGGCGAAACAAATATATAATTACTGAAATTCCTGCTCGCAGTTTTCTACAGCTTAACAATTCAAGGCTTCTTGAGACACACGAGATACAAGAAATAGCTTCGTGGCTGTTTAGTAACACTCACAAAACGTCTAATTACCAAAATTCCTACCCATATAGTCAGAGACGACTAGTGCGGTGCCTTTTAAACGGGCTATTCTAACAGAAATGGTTGTTCAATAAGCAAGTAGCATAATTGAAATGCCGCTTGAAAAGTAAACCTAACTGTAGAATTACAGTTAAGAAATGATAAAAATGCTTACGATTCCGGTACACTGTAAAATATAAGTGGGTCACCTGCTACCTTTGCAATACCAATGTAAGTAGAACGAAGAGAGTGACTGCGACGATCTTACGCAAAATGTCCCAGGTAAAAGCGAGACGGGCTACGGTTAACAGTGAAAGTAGGATATGCCATATTATGTTTATACTGCGAATTGCTATAAATTGAGACATATTTTGTAATAGGGGAAAGATAATTTTTTATAGTTGCTTTTCATCTACTTCGGCAAGAGTGAACTTGAGCGAAATTACTTTATCGCACTAACGGCATCACCAATCGCAAGAGAAGAGTATTATGTTATTATGAAACAGTTTCAGATGCGCCTTGCATTTAACACAGGAGAAATTTTTAGTGTAGGCGCTGAGAAGATTTACAAGCGTTGAGCAAATTTACAAATACTTACCAATCTTTCCGTGCCTACAAGGAATTACAAATTTCCGGACTGTATCTCCTCTTGTAAGCTTGCAAAATTGATGAAGGTGTCCGAGAATCTTCTTCTTTACGACGTTGGTGAATAGTATATAACAATTTTAAACAACCTATTTAACAGAAACCTTTTAAAAATGCAGTTCTGATTTATTGATGCATTGTGAGCCGAGTGACAAGAAATGACCGTGCGCCTCCACCAATTGTGGAGGAGGTAACCTTGTGCAATCACTAAGTAAATTATTGTTTGTGCCTCATAAAGGTGTCTAAAGATTTCACTTATTAGACATGCTTAATTGCATTCTTTGCGGCGAGGTAAATTGTCCTAATTGCGTACGTAACACGTGAGTGTTTTATTTGGTATTATTCAAGTCCTAAAGTGTTTCCACGTGTAGAGCGAAAAAAGTTCCACGTAAAACTTTTCTAAATAAACATTGTCTGCGCAAATAACTGTCACTATCAGACAAAACGCAGCAGTTCGAAATAAAAAGAAACACGATGATCCTCGCGATTCACGGTAAACATCATGTATTACTTCAGCGGAGCTCTCATTGTTGTAACATTGATAAACATTACATACACCATATGATTCAGGTCGTGGATCAATTGCTGACACACTTCTCTGACCTACTTCGCGCCAATATTTCTAACATTTTGCGCTTGTTCTTTTTGCACATATCTTTATATAAATAACCGCTTTCGCGTACACGCGTTCGTACTGAAATAAAGACCTTGTGTCAAATTCGGGCAATTAATTTGGCCAAACATGCGCAGGCTTTACTCCGCACGATAAATAAATAATAGGAATTTTGGGAAATCCTCTGCTGCTGCCAGTTGCTGTGCCATCTGTAATTCCAAGAATATTGAAGGTGGAAAACGTTTCGGGGAAACAAAATGGAGGCTTACGTAGTCGGAGAAGTACAGAAAAGCGTGGAAATGTTCTCAGAAATACACCAGCCATTTTCGCCTAGATACGACACTCCTACTCGTCACGTATATTATACTTTGTGCTGAGACTGAGTAATCTCACGATAATAATTAGACCATATTCCTCGACCCAATAATGTTTTGAACGTCTCTACTTAATCAGCCAACATTGCGAGAACTCCATATCGTAAACAGTAGAATTTTCAAGAAATCTAGAGAATATACTTAATGTTTACATTTAAAAAGTTTTCTGCGTAGAGCACTGTGTTTTTCCCAGGCTACAGCTTCCACTGAATCAATTAGCGAGACCAGAGGTCCGTCTTCGTGTTAACTAGAGAACTATTGTAATAATTTGCCATTCTAGAGTTAATTACACTCACAATCGAATACCGTAGTAAAGCGAGGCTGTAATCTATTTTTAGCGAGTCCTTGGTAGACAATGTGCGATAATATTTAAGTATTCGAGCAAAATATTAGTGAAAACTAATAATACCCTCGCTGCCCACATACTACGGCTCTACACTTATTTTTAGCGCTTGTACTAAATGCGAAAAGTAGAAGCATACCCCGGTGTATAGTGCACATTTAATTTGTACAAAAATGCCTTATTATTTTTATTTCGTGCGAAAATATTCAGATGAATGGAGAAAAACGAAAACAATGTTTTTCTTTAACGAGGGAGTAACAGTAAAATAATACTTGTCTCAGTATTAGTGTCAATTTTCCACAGTTATACTCTTTAACGATGTTCAAAGTCATTATTCTATTTCCTGGACATTATGTAAGACCTTACATCTCACTTGATAGAATATTGATTACATCCATAGTGAAGGTCGACGTATTTATAGCAAAAAATTAAATTTTATGGGGTTGGAGTTTGCTTTTATAGCTAATCTGTAATTTAATTTTTATGGACCCGTACTATACTATTAAATAAGTTGCATAAGATCTTATGTAGTTGTAATAAATAAAACATGGTTCGTAGGTACTTCCCTACAGGGAAAATAGAAGGCTATCATGTTTTATTGCGTCCGCACTCTGCTTTATTTTAAAAAGTTTGTACTCAAGAAGGCACGTATTAAAAATAGTATAGTAAATAGAAGACTAAGCACACTAAAACTGCACAAAATGAAAGTGTAATATTATTGTTTTGTCTGCAAGTACTTACACATCCTGCAAATGACTTTGTATGGAATTTAGTGAATGATTATTTATTTTTATGGCACACATGGCGTGATCCCTGAGTTAAGTAGCTCATTTTATTACTGAAAACAATTTTAAATTACTTTTAATTATTAAGTATGGATACGTGCAGGCAGTTACGCACATTATGCGCTATAACCTAGAAACCCAGTTCGATAAATTCTGGTTACTTCGCTTTTGTCAAAGATTACATAAATAATAAGGTAAGAAGATACGTTATGTTTTAGTGCTGCCGGAAAGCGAGCCTTCTTCGCGGACGAGATTAAAAATGAGAGTAAATCTGCCTCTTCTACTTCCTTTGGAAATAAGTGTTACAACAGTTACATGAAGCAGCAAGTACCGCTGCTGCTGGCTGTTGGCTATGTAGTCTAGCTATTTAGCTTTACATGAAAGTGTGCGGTAGATAGAGTAATAACAGTATCCTTGAAGCGTGGGACTTTTTTGGCTCTGCAATTTCACCAATCGGAACCGTTTCCGATGTGTGGCAACCTAAAAAGTTTCGTATGAAAGTAAGTTACAATGCAATGGAATGTGGAATGAATACATTACCTATCGTCTTCGTGGATAAACGTTATGTAATTTGGGAATACGTTGATGAAAGCAAATTTTCATGGCTATACAATTACTTTTAAGTAACTGCTGCATTTATCTGTTAGTTACTCAAATAAATTTACTGTTAAGCCTACAAGTGAAATTTCTTAAATTTTTATATTACTTTGAAAGTGTATTTGTAAAAATGTTATCCCTGCATAATTTATCAAGCGCCAGCGCCAATTACACAAAATGTGCTTAATCACTAGGGTATATAATCTACAAATATTTCAAAATGTTGTCTAATGAAAGTAAATTGTCTCTTACTACGGTCTAAAAATAAAAAATAAAATGTACCCCCCTAGTTTGCAAAGCTAAGTGACTGTAATATACAAAGGAACTTTTTTATGTTCATGTTCATCTGCTACAAATTTAAATGCTTTTTTATTATCCATTTAAGATTAAAAACATTTTATATAGTAATCAGTGCTAATTGATTTATTTTTTTTAGGCAGTGGATTGGTGGTCAGTAGGTGTTCTTACCTACGAGCTCTTAACCGGTGCCTCACCTTTCACCGTCGAAGGCGAAAGAAACACTCAACAAGAGATCTCAAAGCGGATACTTAAAACGACACCACCAATACCACCTTGTAAGTATAGTAAGCCATTATTTTTAAAAAATAGAGTTTATTTTGCATGTTATTAATTTTTAAATTATTTTTAGATCTTGGAGACGACGTGACAGATTTCATTACCAAGTTATTGGTGAAAGATCCGAGAAAGAGACTGGGTGGTGGGGAAGAAGATGCTGCCGAACTTAAAAGACATGCATTTTTCAAACACTTGGATTGGGAAGCTTTGGCAGGGAAAAGAATTCCTGCCCCATTCACACCAATAATTAGGTATATTATTTGATAAATAAAATCGTTTATTGCCATATTATTATTTAATATAACTCTTCTTGTTAGTACATACTTAAAATGACCAACGTTATAGCAGAGATGCCAAATCCACTCATCACATGTTACATTTGGTCACTTTCACCATTAGCTCCATTGATATTTTACCTCACGAATCTTAAAGAATATTATCTATTATAAAGCAAAAAATTGAAATGAAAATTTATTCTAAACATTTTAAAAAAATATAGGAATCATTAATTCTTATTAGTATATAATTTACTTCTACAATCCAAATCATTTTGAATTACAGTGATACAATTTTTGATATTTCTTTTTCTAGATCTGAATTAGACGTATCCAACTTTAGCGAAGAATTCACCCAAATGCCTGCCACTGACTCGCCAGCAGTAGTTCCACCAAATTACGACAAAATTTTCAAAGGCTACTCCTATGTGGCACCCTCTGTCCTCTTCTCAAGGAACGCCATCTCCGAAGAATTGCTCAAGCCTGTTGTAAGACAAGACGACACTTCGGCACTCGCTCAGTGCCAAATTGAAGGCTCTCCGTTTTTCCAAGTCTACGACATTGACTTGCAAGAACAAATTTTGGGTGACGGTTCCTTTTCGATATGCCGAAGGTGCGTGCACAAGGGAACTGGAAAGGAATACGCAGTCAAAATTGTCAGTAGGGAAATAGAATGTACCCAAGAAATTAACTTACTAAGAGCATGCCAAGGTCATACGAATATAGTGACTTTGCACGATGTTATATTAGACGGAGGGCACACATACTTAGTCTTTGAACTACTAGAAGGAGGGGAGCTGCTAGATCGGATCCGGAAGAAATCGAAGTTTACTGAATCAGAAGCTTCTGACATCCTACGTAAATTGGTATCGGCTGTGAGTTTTATGCATTCAAGGGGCGTAGTCCATAGGGACCTCAAACCAGAAAATTTACTCTTCACCTCTAATGCAGAGAATGCTGAACTAAAAGTTGTGGACTTTGGATTCGCTCGGTTAAAACAAGAGAAGGAAGGACTCCACACTCCATGTTTTACACTACATTATGCTGCTCCTGAAGTACTCAAAGGTGATCCTGAAGGTTATGATGAAAATTGTGATTTATGGAGCTTAGGTGTTATTTTGTATACGATGCTTTGTGGCAGAGCCCCCTTTCATGCAAGATCTCGAGACGATAGTGCAGCTGCGGTAATGGCGAGAATTAAAGGGGGAGAATTTGATTTTAATGCACCTGCTTGGAAAGAAGTTACACCTGAAGCGAAAGCCGTTGTTAGTGGCTTATTGACTGTTGATCCATCACAAAGACTGAGAATGGTAGACTTAAAAAATAATGCTTGGGTTCAAGGTAACCAACACATACCACACACGCCGCTTATGACTCCCGATGTATTGTGTTCAAGTGGATCTGCAGAGAAATGTCTGCAAACTACCTATAATGCTTTCCATAAAGCGCAGAGAGAGGGCTTTAGACTGCAAGACGTCCTATCAGCAAAATTAGCACAAAGAAGACGAATGAAAAAGAGTTCCTCCGATAACAACAGTACTTCATCTTCATTCACAAGCGAAGGTTCAGTGAAAAGTGGCCCTAGCACACCTATAGGAAGGCAAAAGCTATCGTTAGACTTAAAGAAGACTGAAGAAAAATCAGAAACATACTCTGATAAAAGCTCGAATCTTAAAGTTAGTTCCAGCTCTTCGGAACACAAAGATCAGGTGTTTAACTTTGGTGAGGCTCGTGTAACGGAATACTTAAGAACTATGAGTTCAAGTCCCTTGGATCCTGAACACATATCACCTAGTAATTCGGTAAATGCCCGCGTATCAGACTCGAGTGGTGTAGTTGTTGAGAAAACTGAGTCTGAAGACAAACATTTAGATCCAGCGAGAGCGTCAACGAGTTCGAGCGGAATCGTTAGTGAAACTACTTCCACAGAATCGAAAGAAAAAGTGAAACAAACTCGCCAGCGGAAGGTATACATTAGGACAAGACAAAGTGAAAGGATACGACGACTGCAGAGGAGAGAAATTGACTACGACCCAAAACCCTTTATGGTATTACCTACACCATCAAGGAAGAGGAAGTTGAATAATCACGATGAACCACAACCACCAATCATTTTAGAAGAATCACCAAAATCAAAAATTAGGAAAACATATGCTGAGGTAGTACCTTCTGTTACTAGACAAATTAGGAAAGGGAGACGGAACAAAGCTGCCCGGTAGATATTATAATTCTTAGGTTTGCAATTGTATTGTAACATGATCGTCAAAAGCTATCAGATTTGTAAATGTGGTTGTTACGTAAAACTATTGTTATCCCGACGCACTTTCTTGTGCAATAAGTATAGAGTGATTTATTTATAAATTGAAGGCAAGTTTTAAAAAAGTGCTAGGTACTGGAAAATGGAAGTGTTGAATTTGGCAAATGGGTGTTCGAATGATTCTAATCTTTGCGTTGAAGTAAATGCACATACTTATTTTTGTTTCATATCTAAGGGTATAAAATTTGATTTTTAAGAAATTATTCAGAAATGATTTCTGCAATTTTCTGTGCAGTGCCAACAACAAAATTATTTTTCTTGACTTGTCCTCATTTATTTTAATAATCATCCTCTATAAATCTCTTAAACTTCTGGACAAGTATAGAGAAATATTAGACTTTTATTGTCCAAAGAGTTTTCTGCTGTGTTTTAACTTTGTTGAAATAAATATTTTTTGTATATATAAATCTGGAAATAAAAATGCCTTATTGCATTAGAGAAAGATATTGTTCTTCACATGAAATAAAAAAATTATAGAATTTAACAATCAAAATGAGATTTTCTCATGACAAAACTTTCATTAATATAAGACGTTTTATTCATTTAGGTGAAAGTTAGACAAGATTTTTACTATAATTGCAAATATTTATACTGACATAATTATGTTATTGAAAAATTAATTTTCTAAAAGTATATGCGATGTAGATAATGCATTTTTATGCAAGTATATTGTTGAGTTGATTGGTATACAATGAAATTACATGTATGCAGTTTGACTATAAAGTCAGGTGATTTTTTTTATTTATTGTGAAAACATATTCTTTAATGGTGACTTTTTAATACATTTATGTTAATTGTACATACTATTTTAATATAATAATATAACAAAGTGAGCATAATTATGTTTTAATTTTGATCTTAATTTTTAGAGGTTGATTTTATGTTTTAAATTCCATATTATGTTGAATTTGCATACTGCGATTTCAACAAAAAACTTTTTTTTTTATTATCTTATTAGTAAAGTGATGACGCTAAATGATTTATTATAAATATTATCCTGAAATGTCTTTGATATTATTGCTGCTTATTATTTATTTTTTATAAACTAAATTACATAATGATTTGAAGCTGAAGTTGCAGGTCAATGAAAGTAAACAAAAAAAAAATATAAATTTTTATCTGTGAGAGTTTTTAAAACCATTCAGCCCCTTGATTTCATGCGACTCCTTATATCAATATAATTTTTATGTAGTAAACATTTTATGGAGTGTTATAAAATTATCGTTTATTATGTAAGGAAGGTATTCAGAAAATATATCCTATCAATTTAATGAAATGTGCTGTTATTTCTAAGTAGTTTTACTGTATTGTTGAGGTTGTTGTGTTTAAACTAGTATATAACAAAAGTATTTCTGTTCGCACATGTGTATTTTTATGTTTGATTAAGGATGCATATGAAGTACAAAAAATATAATATTGTGATGGTAGACTAAAACAACCTATTGTGGGAAGAATTACTTCTGTTTAAGAGTATTGATGTTTTCAAATCTGATAGTAAACTTTGTATGTGATAAATAATGGAAACGTCATCGGAGATGATGCTCGATGCGGTTTTTATTCGGTCATGTTCTTTGTTCCATTTTAGACAATTTATTGTAATATTTAAGTGCACTTGATAGGATCCATTATTATTTTCATAAAAGTACCAAAAAATATGTAAATATTATATAATGAAGATAGATTTTTTGTAAATTGTATAGTATGATTGTTTTACCAATACAATAGTTTTATACAAAGAGAAGTTGGAGACTAGATCGGTTATAATATTTAATCCTGTTTGATATTTTCCTTTTATTATTGATTCATTTTAGGAGATACAATGTTATACCATTTGTAAAGTTGTCATATATATATAAATTTGAACTTATATTAATAAAGAAAATATTTAATGTAACTAACTATTTGCGACTATTTTTGCGAAGATAACAAGGATGTAATACGGAACTTTATGTAATATGGTAACTAACTTGTCATTTGTTTATAGTCATAGGTCATCATGCCTTTTACCTGTTTTTTATAAGTCAGTAGGATAATTCATGTTTATTTAATGCACTAATTCTAGGTATTTAACTT
This sequence comes from Quadriops clusia, assembly GCA_033557875.1. Classification (NCBI taxonomy): domain Eukaryota; kingdom Metazoa; phylum Arthropoda; class Insecta; order Coleoptera; family Hydrophilidae; genus Quadriops; species Quadriops clusia. The sequence goes on along the minus strand of JAWQRP010000004.1, from coordinate 2,843 downwards.
ATAACTTATATGATTTTTTTCGCACTCAGGTTGATGAGTTTTGTTGGAGTTGCTCATGAAGAAAATACTTTGTTCATTATTTGCTCTTATCTCCCTTTTATCATTTAAAATCAATCATATCCAAAGTATTTACTTATTTTAGATTGTATTTTGTTTATATATGGGTATTTAATTATTTTTTTTGTAAATTATGAGACCAAGTAGACAGTGCCTTTCCTCTGGTGATTATGTTTGCAGAGGCTGTCTTGCTTGAAGGCAACGTACATGTTAGAATGTAATAATTGCCTTAATTATGTTAGTATTAAATTTATGCAATTCTTTACATTGTGGTTTTATTTAAATCACTCCCCTACCCTGGTATTATTTGGAAACTAATAGGAAAATAACTGTTGAAAGTATTAAATAATAGATTTTTAGCAAACTTATGTTTTACGATCTTACGAAAGGAATAAACTGGTTGTAAAGTTGAAGAAGTGTCTCCTTTTCGTCTTTATATGTTATTGCAATCTCTTCTAAGTGGCAAATTGGAGGATAGGTATATATCAATAATTATACATAAAGTTTATTTTTAGTGTATCAAAGTTTCAGAATTTAATTGACAAGTTAATGTAATTTTGTCTCAAACTCGAACTTGTGACATAATACCCAGTAAAATTATGCACTAATTAAGGAACGAGCCAAATGTAATCAGTGTAGTCTGCACGTTATGCCCATTATTGAATAATTAAACAAACTATAAGGAGTTGAAACAAAAAAAAATATATAAATCTGTGAGAGAAGAAGTTGCTGCAAATTAAAATATTGTGTTTAGCATACGTTTAAAGAGAGAGAGAGAGCAAGAAAATTCTCTAAAGCTAATTTGAATTTGAAATTATGTATCTGTAAAGTGAACTAATTACATTTAATTTTCTTTTTATGTTATTGATCCTATCCGAATAAAACAGCTATTTTTGAAGGCGACTTTGAAAATTATAAAAATTCACAAAACAAGTATATAGGCGGTTCCTATATGCTTTATTTTATTATTATTTCTTAAATGTTAAATGGTACTACTAATTTGTATAAAAGAGGATTCTTTTTGAAATGAATTATTTGCTAGTTTATATTTAAGCAAAAGCTTATGTATGAATGCCTTAATTATTTAAAGCTTTAATAATATATATTTCCAAGAATTTTATATTTTTATGCTCCTGCATATCAAGGACAATCGTTTTTTAAATGCGAATCCATAATTTTACTGTGTGGTAAATAAATGTGTATGGATTTGACAAATGCAAGCAGTTTAGCCAACGACGTATAGATGGCGCAACCATTTTCTCTCACAGTTGTCCTGTACGTTTGATATAATAACCCTAGCCGTTGAAGTCCAATGTTTATCGCTTCTCGGCCTATGGCTAAGATCAAAGTGTAGTATCTGTTCTTATCAGCTTAATATCTGATACGTCCCGCATGCGGGACCAGTATATTAAACTGATTTTTGTAAATTGACGGAGGTTAGGGGCTTGCTCCACCTCCGTCGCGGGTTGGCCCGGCATTGCAGTGCCGCCGGGATCGGCCCACTTTTCAAATGTACAAACATAATAATTTTTCAGCAGAGCAAAGAAGTGTTGATATAATAGATTATTGAGTTTGTAGTTATCATATAAAAATTTTCAGATGTATAAGACGTACCCAGGAAAGCTATACGATTTGTCGTTGGATTTTTCGTGCAAAAAATTCCATTTCTCTGTGACAAACAGTTTAAAAGTTATGACTATTCATGTAGCTTACAATGGTATGCTTCGCGTGTTTTGTGTCTGTATCGTAATTCATTTGTAAATACATAAAAAAATATTCAATAAATTTTTTTCTTCGCCTATACTCGATACAGCTTTCTTTCTCATGAATATACAAACAAAAAAGTGTTAAATTGTTATAAATTGCAAACGACGATAACAGAAGCTCTTCAATGTTGTTTTTTAATTTATTTTATTAGATCATATCCTCTTAGGCAAGTAAGAAAGAAGCATAAATACAAGAACCAGAATTAGACTATAAATGATGTATACAAACTGTTATGTCAATACGAAGGCAATATTCCCATTTACTGTTATATTTTAATTTTAGTTGCGACAATCAACTGAAATGATTGATAAATCTTTTAGAATGGCACTATCGGAGCAGTGTAAAATCGGCCCTTAAAATATTAGTTTGGATGTAATAAATAATCAAATTATTTCATGAAATTAGTTAAAGTAAAGAAATAATAGTTTAATTTACGTAGCGCCATCTAGTTTCGAGGGGCATTTCCTACGCTTATTTAGCCTTGCGCAGTAAAACTCACCAGAAGAAAGAATTCGGGATAGGTGACATAACTGGTTTATGTAGGCGAATATATTAAGTACGATGTATGAGTATCAGTTGAGAGGGCGCCAGCTATTCTACTTTTGTATACTTACTGATATATCTGCACGTATCTATTTTTATTAGATATACAATACCAATAAGAGAAAGTGTGGACATTTAAAATGAAAAATGCGAAAATATATATTTTTTGAAACTAGGGCACTTTGTTTTAATTTCGTTAAATTATAGTGAATGCACAGTTCATGTAATCAGTACTTTATTTAGCAAAGTGATCTCAATTATCAGTCATTAATATTTAACCTAGTGAAAAATCAAGGGCAGTCATGTACACATATATTTATTACCATGTACACATATAAATTTTACTCTATACATATGAGCCGTTTATTTTGAAAGTGGCTTAAGTCCATTTTCATCTTTTATCAAGTTGGCACTTGTGACATTTATAATTTATGCTGAACTGTCAAAAAAATAAATCGGTATTGAAATATACTTAG